>MDKI01230610.1:0-20112 GCA_005239505.1 Nicotiana paniculata
GCCTCATTTATGACCATACCTTCAATAAAAAATTTATAATTAATAACACTATTAATATTATTAGTAAAATTATTGACTCAGGTCATACCTTCAGCAAGGAGGTCATGCACGATGACTTGTAATTCCTGGACTTGAGTGATGACCGACCTAGTGTCAATCATCTTAAAATCCAAATATTTTACAGCAACAAACTTCTTAAGTCCAGCATCCTCGGTCTTGTACTTTTTCTCAAGAGCGTTCCATAACTCTTTTGAAGTTTCCATGACACTATAAACATTATACAATCCATCTTCCAAACAACTTAAGATGTAGTTTCTGCATAGGAAATCAAAGTGTTTCCATGCTTCAATTACCACAAATCGTTCAGCCTCAGGAGTATCTTCTCCCACGACTGGAACATCCTCCTTGATGAATCGTTGCAGGCTTAGTGTAGTTAGATAGAATAGCATCTTCATCTGCCAACGTTTGAAGTCTGTACCGGAAAATTTCTCGGGTTTTTCTGCCAGTGCCATTGTATGTGCTGGTCTTGACGAAGCAGCAGCACTCGATGAATCACCCGTTCCAGCAGCATTTTCATTAGTTTGGTTTTCATTCGTCATGTTTCTGTAGAGTTGGAAACAAACAGAACTTTGTTAAATCAGTGAAGTTTTGATATCTTCAAACTGAATACCAAACCAAACATACAACACGTAACTATGGTGAAGTTATTATATACTTCAAACCCGTACATTTATTATTTCGGTAAAGTTTTGATATACTTTAAACCGGAAAGAAGAGTAGAAAGCACAAAGGCTTTAGTCTCCAAACTAGTATACAAAATATAGATAACAGTTCAATATAAATTTCAACACAGAAACATTAAATTAAAATTCCTTAAGCTTGTTGTCGCTACTGTGTTAAAACAGAAATTAGAAAACTGTTAGAAGAAACAGAAAATCTGTAAATGATAAAAAATATTCCGAATCCACAATTTCCTTGTGCGTCCTTAAGGAATTTTAAGCCCCTCACAAGTTGTCAAGGTAATGGATTAAATCCTCCCAGGATGAAACGGGATAAACCTTCCTGCAACATTGGCAATACAAACTGCAGGATACCAACGAACTCAAAGAACAGAGCAAAATCACACTTACGAATTTGAGAGAGAGACTGCGAAGTAGAATGCAGTAGTTTTTAGAAGGAAATTCTGGATTTTCAGTAAGTGAAAAGAAAGTCATGCCTCGGAATTTATAGGCAGTGTGATGTCTGTTCAGAAAGAGGTGTATGTTCAGCAGGGAAAGGCAGCGTTCAACGTTTTGGATTATACATTCCAGTTAATTCCGTTAATGAACTGACTGACACTTAATTAATTCTTAAATAATTAATTAAATAACTTTTGTCCAAAAATAATCTTATCGATCATTTGACAAATCAAAATCCAAATCCAAAGCCGAGCGACGACGACGGCGCGAGGGTTCATTCTCTTCAACTCTTTTTTAGAGCTCTAAGAAATGATCCTATATTTATACACACAATTGTAGTTGTCTTTAACCAATGTGATATAAAGTTTATGACAAAGCTCACTTGATTCAAATTTTCATTTTCCTCCATTTTATTTTCCACTATTTTCCAATTCACTCTCCTTGTCTTTAAAGCCGAGTGACTTTAAAGTACAACATAAGCAACCTAAAAGGTTTGATCATACTAATAAGAAAACCTTTTTACTTGTAGTGCGCCTTCAAATTATGTAAGTTCAGTGGGTTTCGAAACATGTCGCAATCTGAAATAATGCTCATATATATATATATATATATATATATATATATATATATATATATATATATATATATATATATATATATATATATATATATATATATATATATATATACTGTGTATTTCGAAATATTTTTTCTACTTTTCCATCTACCGAGCTCTTGAACAAGAATTAATGCAGTCGATGGAGTATGGAAGGATTACTTTCTGTACCTTATCATGACTTTACACCTTGAAACGTTTCACGCTGAATTTTATAGGTACTTTTGGGATCAGAATCAAGGCCAAACTATCGATATTGGAGGCGTTGTAAGCACAAGACGAGTAATTCTATTTTGGTCAGTACTCCGCCAATTAAAGACTTTAGCTCGATTACGTCAATAACTCCGTCAATCAGAGGGTTTTTAATTCAGTTGTGTAGACAACTCTGCCAATGGGAGGTTTCAATCGTGTTTACCCTAAAATTTGGATAATAATTATACTTATATTGTAATTTTAAGGATATATGATTTCACTCAATATTAATTGATAAAATATGAAAATAAGTAACAGAACTGAATTATAAATAAATCAAACCGGTGTTCAATTAAAGTTCCAACCCTCGAGTCAAGACACTCTCGAACTGATAAATGCAAGGAACAGTAAAAAAATGGAACAAACTGATGAACAATAATGTAAATGAGAAAGAAAGAGTTGTTTTGGTATAATTTCTGTGAATGATCCTGCTTACAAATGATTAGAACTCCTCCTTATATATTAGATGAATTCTACTTATGGTATAACTCTAATTACAAAAGAAAATCATACAATTAGCTAATTAACCGCTTTTGATTTGATCCATTCCGATATTTGTGCCATGATACTCGATCAATCACGGATATCTCGTTGTACCGTTACTGAACTATCCCGGACATTACTCGGAATCTGTCTCACTTGGCTTCGATTAATACCAACCTCGATCTCGGAAGAGACTTCGATCTTCGAACTCAATGCCTCAGCTCCATGATTTTGCTGAAGCTGACCTTCGATGCAACGTACCAGTCTCAATCAAATAGTAAAATCGGGTAGCCCCGATTTCAACCATATACAGATAGTCCCCTCGTTTTTTGGAAGTGTAATAACAAGAAACAAATTGAGCCTTCGATTTTTTCGACCTCGATAAACAATGATGTCATCCCCGTGATGCAAGTGATGAAAGTGACTGAAACGTCCCGTCGGTACAGTTTTCAAAATCATTAATGAGCGTCAGTTGGCGCTCGGTCACTAGTGTTGTTGAACCGTCGCTGTAAATCTATAAATAGGCCTTCTCCTCTTTGAATCAAACTTTACATTCATCTAATTTTCTAAGCTTTTACCTCTCTCAAATTTTTCTCTTCCATTAATCCTCAAGTTCACCGCCAGTCTCCAAACACTAAACCTTACTATCTTCTTTTTTCCTCAGCTCCTAAAAAGGTGAAAACATTTAAAAAAGTTCCACAAAAGGTGAAAGCTTCTTCTTCCTCTTCACAGACGGCCGACGACAAAACGCTAGTGGATCCGCTCCCTAAGGAGTGTGTTCCCGGCCCATGTGTCCTCAAATCCGATTTCAAACCGAGAAACCTCTATCGGTCCTTGGTAGGTGTGAGCATATGTCGAGATACATCTGCTCGATAACTGTGGGGTATCTCGAGCTGATCAAGAGAGATTGCAACTGGGGGGACAAAGTGGTAGAGATCCCATCCCCTGAAGAGAGAATTACTACCAACGTGGAAGGGTATCTAAGTGTTTACACTTACCTTTCACGTTGGGCCCTCTCGACCCCGTCATTATTGAATTTTGCCGTCAATACCAGGTGACCTTAGGCCAAATACACCATTACTTTTGGCGCATAGTCATCATGCTCCGATTCGTCACGAGCAAATCCAAGGGGATCCTATTCACCCTCGATCACCTCATCAGGTTATACAACCATCATATCTTTCGAGGGTTGATTAAGCTGCAATGTCGGGAAACCAAGGTATTGTTCTCGAGCATCGATGGGGACAAAGATCGAGGCTGGATGGGTAGATTTGTGCAAGTGAGGACCTCCCATCTTATCCCAGTGGAGAAGATGCCATTTAATGAGAAATGGAACCCGAAGCGTAAGTATTACTTCACTTGTTAATTTCCATTCTTTATTTCGTCCCTCGGCTTTATTAATGTCTTCTTTCGTCATGCAGTGGTTGTTTGGATGCCTTGAGCGATCCCCCACCTCGAGAGCTGGGTCCGAAAACTGGATTCGACTTCTACTTATGTTGACTGCGGTTGGCGCGATTTGGCAAAAGGTCGATGGGAGGCAAAGAACCATGATAAGATTCTTCTCCTACATATCCGATGAATTGGTTATATCCTTTTATACTTATTTAATTTCCTCTTGTGCATGCCTGAGCAAGGATGCGGCCTTGAGGCCTCCGTCTAGTGAGGAGGAGGCTTTGGCTCCAGCTCAGAAGTCGGCAAAAGACAATAAGATAAAAAGTTCCTCGACCTCCGAGGACCCTAAGCCCAAGAAGAAAAAGAGCTCGATTAGCAAATCGAGGATAGGTGTTGTTGCTCTCCCTGCCCATGTAGTTCAGGAATTAAGGGAGGAAGAAGAAGAAAATAAAGATGGTGAATCGATGCTCGTGACCCGAGTGATAAAAATCATCGAAACCTCCAAGGCTACTGAATCGTGGTGACTGGTGAGGCCCCGCCTTGTGTTGAGGAGGCCTTGGAGAAGGATTCGGGAAAAGTCCTTGAATCGTCCGAGATCGAAGTTGCTTCTCGTCCAATGGCGAGTATATCTGAGGGTGCTGGTCCCGAGACCCCTCGAGTTGAAAAGAGCACCCCGAGTGACTCACTTAGGGCAATGACAAAAGGTCACTCACCATCCCTTCCTTCCTATTCCGAATAGGCTATACGGGATGCTCAAGCTTTGGGGACTCCCGAAGTAGCTGGAGTCCTCGGCGAGGAGGATCCTTTTCGGGATTGCTTTACCGGGGTCGAGGATGCCTCCGATCTCAATGATGGATCCAACCTCTTTTGTTGATGCAACATTCCTTTGTTTTTGTCTAACTCATTTCCCTTTCTATACAGGCTTTCTCTAAGTCCCGGGCTTTAATTGAGCCAATGTGAGGCCGATCTCCAAAGGCTTTCTGAAGAGAGGAATTCCCTCAAACTTCACTGCGGGAAAAAAGACGAGGAGATTAAGGACCTAAAAATTGAATTGGCTAAAGCTCATGAGGAGAAGACCGAGCTAACCGAGCAGGTAATGATACTCTTGAAAAATCACAGACTTGATTCAGGAATGGAGTTTAACATTTCAATATCACAGTTGCAGCAAACGATCGAGAGTATTGAACTGTTCCGAGAAGAGGTCGACAAAGTGAAGGTAGAGTCCTATGGGTGGAAGGAAGGCATGGACTTCCTTGCTGCTGAGAAAGAGACTGCCCTGGCCCAGTTGTCATCAATCGAAGCCCAAATTCGAAATATGAAGGAAAAGTGCTTGGTCCAGACTGAAAAGATTGAAGAGCTCGAGGCTCAGTTGGCTTCCGAACTTGCAAAGGCTCAAGCTGAGGCCGAAAAAGCAAAGGCCGAAGCTGATAAGACGGTGGCCATTTATCCGGATGATGCCAAAGCTCCTCAAGCTCAAGTGAGGGAGGTTGCCGATGCTGCTCAAACATGAGCACATTGGATTGCCAAACTTGTAAAATCCCAATCTCTCAGGGAGACCCCCGAAGAGATACACGCCTGAGGCTTCGATCTTATCGAAGAGATAGAAAAGGCTAAAGAGCATGAAGCCGATGCTAGACTATTGGCCTCTTCTGACGATGACGACGATGATGATGATGATGACAACAAGAGTGGTTCCTAGAACAATGAGGGGCCCGAGGAAGAAACTGCTCTGAAGAAAGGAGCTTCCCCCGAGAATATCTAGGGTCTTTGTATTTTTTCTTACTTTTTGTATAGGACCCTTGTTGGTATTTTGTTAATACCTTCGTTCATATATAAAATATTTTCTTTTTGAATTTTGTCTCAATTTTTGACTTGTGAAAATTTCGATTTTCTTTATGCGTTGAAATTTTTTGATATACTTCATGCCTTGTGAAAGATATATTTGAGACTTCGAATCTTAGGTAACTTAGCCGAAGCCAAACTAATATAGCCTTTGTAGTCGAGTGAGCACCTGCTCGAACTCGAAGTAGTAAAACCCTTAGGTTTTATTTGAGCGAGGATGATCTCTCGAACTCGAAAAATATAATGGCCCTTAGGCTCTTGAATCGGGCCGATATGTCCTCAGAAGAATGGATTTTCCCTTTTCGGCTTAAGAATTTAAACATATAGGTATTTTTTATGCCTTAGCACGAAGTAAGTCTGTACCCGTTGGGTTTTTTTGGGATCAAAAGTTATCGAAACCATTTTTTTTGGCCTTAGCACTAATTTGTACTAAATTATTCGAAGGTTTGAACAGTTCGATACGTTTTAAGGTTTTTTGAGGGCTGACATTATTGAAGCCCTTTGATTATTTTGCCGAGGGTAGCCTTTTTAACCAGTTTATAAAATAATTTGAAGGCCTGTTTTTATTTTGGAATTTGGACATCTCCGAACCGCGTTAATTTGGCCATAGCTTTGGGAAACTGTTAGTCTCCGAGTAGGGTGGCCTTGGACTGTAAAATCGAGGGTTTCCTTTTTAAGGTCTTATGGTCTCGAAGTTTACTAATTTGATCATGCCAATTTTTGGACGGCATTCCCCTAGTATGAAGTTTATCGTTCGAAGTTTAGTTGCGATCGACCCTTGAGCCAGTTTCCGCAATAAATCATAAGTATGAAATTTGTAATGTAACAATTTCATCAAGGCACTATCTGGTAAGGAAAAATATTTCTTTCAATAGTTCATACATGCGTACATGTTTTAGCACTAGGGTTCGAGCAATCTACATGGACACGACTCATTCGACCGTTTGGTCATTTACAAAATTTTCTTATCGAGACCCTGCTGACATGAAATATTTCCCTTGAAAACATAACATCTAAGGGTGGATGCCCCCCAATATTCGAGGTTGATTGTAAAGAAGCCCCGGATACTCTAAGTTAGCACGAACAATGGTTGCCTCGTTAAAAACCTTGCCGGGAAAATCCTTTCGGGATAAAAATCGGTCGAAGGGAAAAAGAGTGCAACGCGTGCTTTGAGACCTAAGGACTTCATGTTTTGAGAGAACTTCGATGCCTTCGATTGAACACCTGTAATAAGTTAGTATAAAACGTAAATGAAAAAAAGAAGAAGGTCATACCTCAACAATAATATCGTTTGAGGAGTGATACGTTCCAATTATTTGGAAGTTGTTCGCCGTCCATCGTGCCAAGATTATAGGATCCTTTTCTGACGATGTCGAGGACCTGATACGGTCCTTCCCAATTCGGGAAAGTTTTCCTTCATTTGTGTCTCGAGTATTAAGGGTGACTTTTCTCAGAACTAAGTCCCCGGTTCTAAAGTGGCAAAGGTTGGACCTTCGATTATAGTACCTCTCTATGCGTTGTTTTAGTGCGGCCATTCGGACGAGGGCGGATTCCCATTTTTTATCTAGTAGCTCGAGGCTCGTATTCATAGCCTCGTGATTTGACTCTTTTGTTGTGTATCGAAACGTGGCGCTAGGTTCCCCGACTTCGACCGGGATCATAGCTTCAGAGACATACACTAAGGAGAACGGTGTTGCCCCCGTACTGGATTTTGATGTTGTTCGATATGCCCAAAGGACTTCGGGTAAAATTTTTCTCCATTTTCCTTTAGCATTGTTCAATCTTTTCTTTAGATTCTGAATGACGGTCTTGTTCGTTGACTCGGCCTTTCCATTACCACTAGGATGGTACATCGTCGATAGGATCCTTTTTAATTTGTGATCTTCGAGAAACTTTGTTATCTTGCTACCGATGAAATATTTTCCATTGCCGCATACAATTTCGGCAGGTATCCCAAATCGGCATATGATGTGATCCCAGATGAAGTCTATAACTTCTTATTCTCTGACTTTCTCAAAGGCCTGCGCTTCAACTCATTTATAGAAATAGTTAGTCATAAATAAGATGAATTTAGCTTTACCTGGGGCCGATGGTAGAAGGACAATGAAGTCCATTCCCCATTTCATGAACGACCATGGGGACAAGACTGAATGAAGTTTCTCTATGGGTTGGTGGATCATCGGCGCATGCCTTTGACACTTGTCACATTTTCGAACAAATTCCTTAATGTTCTTTTCCATATTGGCCCAATAATATCCCGCTCTGATGATTTTATGAACTAGTGATTCGGCACCGGAATGGTTTCCACAAGTACCCTCGTGAATTTCTCATAGGACGTAGTCGGTGTTTCCTGGTCCCAAACACACTGCCAATGGTCCATCGAGCATCCTCCTGTATAAAGTTATATCTTAGGCCAAAGTGAATCAAGCAGCTTTGGTTCGCAGAGTCCTCAATTCCTTATGGTCTGAAAAGAGTTTCCTGTTTTTCAAATACTCGATATATTTATTCCTCCAATCCCATGTTAGGCTTGTGGAGTTTATTTCGACATGGCCTTCTTCGATCACTGATCTCTAAAGTTATACGACAGTCCCCGAGCTGATTTCATCGTCTTCGGCTGATGAACCCAAATTTGCAAGGGCATCGACCTCACTATTTTGTTCTCGAGGTACATGTTGTAAGGTCCATTCTTTAAACCGATGTAATGCTACTTGTAATTTATCCAAGTATCTCTGCATTCGATCCTCTCGAACCTCGTAGGTTCTGTTAACTTGGTTCACCACCTATAAGAAGTCGCATTTGGCCTCTATGACCTATGCTCCTAAACTTTTAGCCAGTTCGAAACCTGCAATCATGGCCTCGAACTCGGCCTCATTGTTAGATAGCTTAGAAGTTTTGATAGATTGCCTAATTGTGTTACCTGTAGGCGGCTTCAAAATGATGTCTATCCAGGACCCCTTCACATTCGAAGAGCCATCTGTGAAAAGGATCCATACCCCCGATGATGTACCCCATTTTAACAAAAGTTCCTTTTCGACCTCGGGCACGAGGGCTGGAGTGAAGTCGGCCATGAAGTCTGCTAAGATTTGAGACTTAATGGCCATTCAGGGTTGATACTCGATATCATACCCACTGAGTTCGATGGACCATTTGGCCAATCGACCCGATAGTTCGGGCTTATGCAAAACATTACGAAGAGGATAAGTGGTCACCACACATATTGGGTGACACTGTAAATACAACTTTAGTTTCCTAGAGGCGCTTATTAGAGCAACCGCCAATTTTTCTAAGTGTGGGTACCGGGTCTCGACCTCGCCTAAAGTTCGACTAACATAATAAATGGGAAATTGCGTACCTTACTCTTCATGAACTAGGACACCACTTACACAACTTCCGAGATTGCTAAGTATAAGTAGAGTTGTTTGTATGCTTTTGGAGTATGATGCAATGCTGGACTCGAGAGGTACCGCTTCAATTCTTCCAATGCTTATTGGCATTACGGGGTCCAAGCAAAATTGTTCTTCTTTTTGAGCAGCGAGAAGAACCTGTGACTTCGATTTGAAGACCTCGAAATGAACCGGCCTAAGGTGTCTATTCATCCTGTCAATCTTTGTACGGCCTTAACCTGTCCACGACTGTGATGTCTTTGATCGCTTTGATTTTATCGGGGTTGATTTCGATTCCCCGATTCGACACCATAAAGCTGCGGAACTTTCCCGAACCGACCCCGTAAGCACATTTCTCGGGGTTGAGCTTCATGTTGTATTTTCTTTCATGCAAATGTGTTAAATGGTCCTCTGCGCGCAAGGATTAACTAGCATATAGTCAATGTATACCTCCATTGATTTACCTATTTTCTCTTCGAACATTTTGTTCACTAGGCACTGGTAGGTAGAACCGACATTTTTTAGTCCAAAAGGCATCATGTTATAACAACATGTGCCATATTAGTGATGAATGAAGTCTTTTCCCGATCCTCCGGGTTCATTTCAATTTGATTGTACCCGGAGTAGGCGTCGAGAAAACTAAGGATCTCGTGGCCGGCCGTGGCATCAATCATGCGATCGATATTCGGCAGAGAAAAAGAGTCTTAAGGGCATTCTTTGTTTAAATCTTTATAATCTACGCACATCCTAAGTTTGTTCCCCTTTTTAGGGACTACAACTACGTTCTCTAACCATTCGGGATATTTTATTTCCCGAACGGATCATATTTTGAGAAGTTTGGTTACCTCGTCCTTGATGAATGCATGCTTTACCTTGGACCGGGCCTTCTCTTTTGTTTTACCGGTCTGAACTCGGGTCCAGACTCAATCAGTGTGTTGTTATCTCTAGCGGGATCCCTGTCATATCTAAGTGGTACCAAGCAAGATAATCCATATTATCAATAAGAAATTTAATGAGTTTTTCCAGAGTTCGGGGGTTAACCCCGTACCCAGGTATATCTTTCGTTCGTCTAGGTACTCGATCAATATAACATGTTCCATCTCTTCGACTGCCGATTTGGTAGCATCGGAATCATCGGGAATAATGAAGGATTGAGGGATCTCGTAATCGTCGTCCTCTTCTTCCATTCCCTGCTTTTCCGGCCGAGTCGAGGTTGGTGGTTTATTTGGCCTCCTGTTTTCCTTTGACCTCCGATCCCTTTGTTGTCGAAAGCACCGATATCGATATTACCTCATCGACCGCGAACATCTCTTTTGTAGCATGTAGCTCCCCATCTACCATTTTCACTGCGTTCGGAGTTGGGAATTTCAGCATTTGGTGGAGAGTCGAAGGGACTGCCCTCATGTTGTGAATCCAAGGCCTTCCAAGAAGGGCATTGCACCTCATTTCGCCCTCGATTACATGGAACTTGGTTTCTTGTATAGTTCCAGCTACGTTCACCGGTAAAATGATTTCACCTTTAGTTGTTTCACTGGCCATGTTGAAACCATTGAGGACCCGAGCTGTAGGTACGATTTGATTTTGGAGGCCGAGCTTCTCTACAACCCTCGATCGTATTATATTTTCCGAGCTCCTTGGATCAATTAACACACGCTTAACCTGAATTGTATTCATAAGGATAGAAATTACCAAAAGCATCATTGTAGGGTTGAGAGATTCCTTCTGCTACCTCATCGTTGAATGATACGGTGCCTTCTGGCACATAATCTCGGGTTCGTTTTTTCCTCGTAATGGATACTTTAGTGCGTTGAACACGGTTCCTTGTGGAATATCTACCCCACCGACGATCATATGGATCACATGTTGTAGCTCTTCTTGTTCATTTTTCTTGTTGGTGTCCCTTTCTCTAAACGGTTTTTGGTTCAATAGCTTAAGATCTCTCGAAGGTGACCCTCGTTGAATAGACGGGCTACCTCCTCCCTCAGTTGTCTGCAGTCTTCAGTTATGTTGCGTGCCATGATACTTGCACATTAGATTAGGGTTTCTCAGGGAAGGATCAGTTTGTATGGGTCTGGACCATCTAATATTTTTGATTCTCCCAATCGCTGATACAATACCTGATGCATCAATATTGAAGTTGTACTCCGATAATCGTGGTGCTTCTGTGGGATCAGCATGCTTATCGAAACCACTTTTTCTCATGAGTCCCTGAGAACTCCGTCCTTGATCGCCTCTTCGATCATTTTGGATAGGATTGCGTCCGTGGCTGCCGTTTCTTCGATCTGCGTTGTACGACTGTTATCGATCTCTGTTCGACCGAGGTTCCCTATCGATATCCCTCTGGTTTCTATCTACGGGCCTGCTCGGATATACGGAACCAGAAGGGGTTCCCAATTGGTCATCCTCGATTATGTATATCGTCCCAAGTTATCGCAGATATTCAATTAGATTCTGCTTTAATTAACGTGATGCTATCGAAATCCGTTCGTTCAACCCCTGAGTAAAGGCTTGACCAGTCCAATCGTCTGTGACCGATGGTAATTCCATGTGGTCCATCAGGAATCGAGACACGAACTCCCTCAGCATTTCGTTATCCTTTTGTTTTACTTTGAAAAGGTCTGATTTCCTCGTCGCAACCTTTATTGCCCCGACATGTGCCTTTATGAAGGAATCGACAAGTATAACGAATGAGTCGATGGAATTCGGCGGTAGATTGTGATACCAGATCATTGCTCCCTTCGATAGAGTTTCCCCAAATTTCTTTAGTAGAACATATTTGATCTCATCATCTTCCAAATCATTTCCTTTGATGGCGCATGTGTAGGAGGTGACATGCTCGTTGGGATCGGTGGTCTCATTGTACTTAGGATTTACGGCATACAAAATTTCTTCGAATGGGTTTCGAAGCTGCACTTGGAGGAAACGACTTCTGCACAAACTTCTTTGAGTCCATTCCTTTTAAAATCGGCGGTGCCCCCGGTATCTGGTCAACTCGGGAGTTGTACGTTTCTACTTTCTTATTATTTGCCTATTTTTTCTCTCCTGATTCATCTTGGTGAGCTCCTCGAGCATCTTCATTATGGTGGGGTTAGTCCCCGATTCATTGGCATTCGATCTTTTTAGTACTGGCTCGATTCAGCGAGCGACTTCCGATTCAACCCCATCGACGTTCGATGCTGATTTTTTTAGCTATGCAATAACGGCTTGTTGAGCCTACAACATCTCGAATATTACATGGAGGCTGACTCCTCCATCTCCTCCGCCTTGTGTACCTCGACCACCAGATCGACCTTCTCTGTGTATGCCCCCTTCAGGGTCTGCGCCCAAATTTGCATTTAAAGCGATATGTGACATTGACTGGATTGGCAATTGGCGCTCCCTCGAATCAACATGAGGCACCTCGACCCCTGGAGCAACTACATTGTCGTTCTTCCCGTGAAATCCGAGGTCATTGTCACCATGTGTGGGTGCTGTTTGCGAGTTTGACATGTTTTATCCTTAAAAAAAACATACTTACAAGAACAAGCGTAAATAGTGTGTGTTATCAGAATTAGTATTGAACAATCACTATTATCCTTAGCCTCACACTGGCCTTCAAACTGTTTACCCTAAAATTTGGATAACAATTAAACTTATATTGTGGTTTTAAGGATATGTGATTTCACTCAACACTGATTGATAAAATATGAAAATAAATAACAGAATTGAATTATAAATAAATCAAACTGGTGTTCAAATAAAGCTCTAGCCCTCGAGTCAAGACACTCTCGAACTGATAAGTGCAAGGAACAGTAGAAAATGGAACAAACTGATGAACAATAATGTAAATGAGAAAGAAAAAGTTGTTTTGCTATAAGTTCTATGAATGATCATACTTACAAATGATTAGAACTCCTCCTTATATAGTAGAAGAATTCTACTTATGATATAACTCTAATTATAGAAGGAAATCATACAATTAGCTAATTAACTGCTTCTGATTTGATCCATTCCGAGATTTGCACCATGATCCTCGACCAATCACGGATATCTCGTTCTTCCGTTACTGAACTATCCCCGATATTACTCGGAGTCTGTCTCCCCTGGCTTTGATTAATACCAAGCTCGATCTCGAAAGAAACTTTGATTTTTGAACTCAATGCCTCAGCTCCATGATTTGACCGAAGCTGACTTTCTATGCAACATACCAGTCTCAATCAAATAGTAAAATCGGTTAGCCCCGATTTCAACCGTATACCCGTCCAATTACATCGCTGCCAACCGGAGGCTTCAATTCAATATCGTTAATAAATTTGCCAATCATAGTTTGAATTCAATTGCATCGATAACTCCACCAGTCGGAGGCTTCAATCCAATTACGTCAATAACTCTATCACTTTGAGGTTATGCAATTCAGTTATGCCAACAAATCCGCCATTCAGAGACTTCAATTTATTAATTATCTCAAAAACTTCGCGACGGAGGCTTTAATTTAACTACGTCGACAATCTTCATCAATTAGAGGGTTCAGTTCAATTGCGTCGATAGTTCTTCCAATCGAAGGCTTCTATTCAATTGCATCATTTAACTCCGCTAACCAGAGACTTCCTACTACTCTGCTTAAACCCGGAAGCTTCAATTCTGTTACAACTACTCCTCTTACAATCGGAGAATTTAATTCAATTACGTCAAAACTCCACCAGTAACCAGAGATGTTGTTTACTCTACGATTCGAGTAACAATTAAATTTATATTGTGGTTTTAAAGATATGTGATCTAATCCAATTGATATTGATAAACGATGAACTAAATAAATAAATTGAATAGTAAAATAAGCCAAACCAGAGTTCTAGCAGTGTTTCGACCTCGATTCGGGATGGATAATAACAATAATGGATAGTAAGTGAAATAGAGAGCATCGTGTATATTCTTTTTCAGTGAATGATCATACAAATGAATGGGGTACCCCTTTATATAATAGAAGAATCCTAAATAAGGTACAATTCTAACAATGGAAGTATATCCCACGATTAGAGTCAATAACTGCTTAATTCGTTCTGTTCCATGATTTTCGTCGTGATCTTTGACCGATTGCTAATATTTTGTCGCTCCGTTATTATGCCTTACTCGAAGTCGGTCATGCTCGATCTCGATCTTCAGCGAGCACTTCGATCTTCACGCTCCATACTCTATCATCGACCTCGAACATGATCCATTACGAGCTCACTTTCGAGACAGCTCCTCGGGCCAATAAAATCCGATATGCCCGATTTAAACAGTATAAATATGTCAATTCAATTACAGTAAAGTCCCTGCCGACAAACAAAGGCTTCAATCCAACTACATCAAGTTCTCGCAGAAACCGGGGACTTCATCATACCTTATTTGGCTATACTTTCATTATTTGCTTTAGTATCAAATTACAACTTTTACATGTTTAATTCATATTGTACAAGCATCTCTGCACTTCTACTCCTTGTAGATCAACACACTATGACGTGAAATTATCTCTGCGCAGCAAACTAGGATAAATTGCTAAATGAAAAATATTAAACTCATAGAGAAAAGTCGAAAGATCCGCTCTTCAACGCTGCTCTGCCAACAACATCTACTAAGGTCTTCAACTTCCAACTAACTCCAGTCTAAGCAATTTGTTCCTTAGATTTCATGACCCTTCTGCGTCCTAGTACTGTCATAACTCGACACTAGGGGCAATTTTGCAAGCCAGTGTTTGCTCCATATCTTGACATGATCGTAGGATAGTCAAAATAGTGCCTAGTAGAGTCTTACTTAACGATGTGTTGTGCGCCACATTTATAATTTCGAGTAAAAAAATATTTTCCGTTTCAAGACATCATTGTTACTCATTTCCGACCTCATAAGACTACAAGAGTAGTTTTCTCTAATTTGTACTCTCGAGCTACATCCGACGCTATTCCCATCTTCTGCAAGATGTAGTGTCACGACCTAAAAATCCAACTAGATGATGGCACCTACACCAACTCGCTAGGTAAGCTAAATAACAGTAAACACAATTTACTAATAAAGATAAGAGTCAAAAGTGAAATACTGAATTTTAAACAATTTCCCAAGAACTGATAGTACAAGTCATGAGCCACTAATATTTTAGATTTACAATGCTGGTATGGAATAATATTTACAGTATCTATTTGAAATATACATAAATATAAGTTAAGCCGGCTCCCGCCATAATAAGCAACATCAACTCCAAGATATGCACGCAAGATGCAGAAGTGTAGTATGAGTATAACCGACCCATGCACTTAATAAGTATCTTAACTAACCTCGGCGAGGTAATAGGAGCAAGAACTATAAATGATACTCGCTGATCACTTGTGCAATTCATAATTCAACAAGAACGGAAAAGATATATGATCAAATAAGGTAAATCACAGGTAAAAACTATCTTGGTGCTCACAATTCTTTGTTTTAAAGTGTTCAACTCGGTCAACAATCCAGCATATAAGGATGATATGCAAGTAAATAAGGTAAACAATCAAGGAAATTACAGGTAAATATGAAATGCAATAACCAAATATTAGTCTGTTGCGGCGTGCAACCCAATCCAAATAACAATAAGCCAATAATGCATGGTACGGTGTGCAACCCGATCTAAATAACAATAACCAGCTCTCCCAAAGCTCACATAAACCAGAAACCCGTCGGTTTATCACAATCCACGAGTACACCATCAAGAGAGAAATGAGAGGGGCCCTAGGGGATGCATCCATATCCCCACATTGCAAGGGAAACTCACGTGTTGCATAGACAACTCACTGTCATGACCCCAACTTTCCTCCGTAGGATGTTGTGATGGCACCTAGTCTCTATGACTAGGTAAGCCTAACAGTTAATAATAACTTGACAGAAATAATTAACAAAAAGCTAAACAAAGCTGAATAACTAATAAAACCTTGCGAAAATAGAATCTCATCAATACACTCCCCATGAATGGTGGAACAAAGTCATAAGCTCTACAAAGTAAGCTAAAGTGGCTAATACATCACTGTTAGAAAGAAAATACAATAGTAAATAAAAATAAGGGAAGGTGACCCCGAGGCCTGCGGACGTGGAGAAGGTACACCTTAAAGTCTCCCAAGCAGCAAATCCAATCAACTCTAGCATCCGAAACGAGTAGACGTACCTGGATCTTTACAAAAATTATGCAGAAGCATAGTATGAGTACACCATAACGGTATCCAGTACATAACAACCCTAACCTCAGTAGAGTGGTGACAAGGCCAGATCAAGACACCTACTAGGATATAATAAACATAACGAAATATAATAAGAGTATATAATAGAAAGCGAAGAAATAACTGATACGAAACAAGATAATATCATAACTAATCCCAGAAATTAAACATGGAAACAACTTAAAAGAAGCAACTAAAGAGAACCAAAATGATCACATATGGACAACAACTACTAGAACAAGGAAGAGCAAAACAACAAGAATATTTCCTCCAAAGCTCTTTGCAACATGAGATAAACAAAAAAATAACACAACATGTACTTCTTCGTGTACAATAAGAATCATTACCGAGGTATCGCCTCGTATAAATGAAGAATCACAACCAAGGTACCTTTCCGTATTCATATTTCTCAATTTTAATCACAATCTTTCCTTATACCGCCGCGTGAGCCTTACATTTTGAAATAGGTTTTGGAAACAGTTTTTCCGAAATAGTTACATGCACTTTAGCCCACCTTATGATGCCTCGTGTCTTCACGTAGTTCCACTACAAGCAACATGCACATAAGTCCCACGTTATGCCGCCGCATGCACATTAACCCCAAGCCTTATACCGCCACATGCACATCAATATAATATTACAATAACAACTTGCACCACAAGTTCTTATATATCACAATTTGCTAACAATCAACAACATTAATGTTTCCGCAAGAATAGCCCACGGCTCCACGACAACGGGTACAAGAATATCAACAACAACAATGGATGTAAAATTCTCAACAAGAAAGATGTTTCAACAATAACAATTTAGCCTCAATGTGATAACAACTTTCACAACTTCATCACCAATAACTCAACAATGAGAGACAACGTATAACCATAATGTTAAATAAGAATAACTCACAATGAAAGAGATACCGTGTAACAATGACTTCAAATAATGGAAATCAACAAGGCAAGGGATGACATGAACAATAATTCTAGATAATGATAATCAACAATGGGAGAGATAACACGAAAAATAACTTCGAATAATGATAATCGACAATGAGAGAGATAACATGTAACATTAATAGACGAAACAAGTTCAACTAAGCATGAGAGCAATTTATCAATTAGAATGTAGAATAAGTATTAACGAAATCATTTAATGCTTGTAAGGATAGACTAACACAAGTAAGAATAAATTGACTAAGAGAATTTAGGTCACGCCCCAAACCTGGGGAGGCGTGCTGGCCCCCAGTGTCGCACTGGCCCGAGCGAACCACTCTGAAACTCATTTATTCCTTTTGTAAGTATCATGGGCCAACATGGCCACAACTCGTAATGTATAACTATAAGTGGGCAACACTGTATCACTGAACCATTTTTTAAAAACATGAATACATATGGGCCGTCAAGGCCTCTGACATACTGTGCAAAATGAACATCTGTCTGGAAAGCCTCTAAGATTAATCAACATTAAATGGGACAGGGTATCGGCCTACCCATAAGTCTGTAGCAAAACTCTGACATGATGACTCATAGACTCGACTGCACTCCGAATGAGATGGAGTCTTACCGATCCTTCGTTGAATGCCAATCTCGTCTACTATGAGAGCTCGTCAAACTGATTATCTATACCTGCAGGCATGAATACAACATCCCCAACAAAAGGAAGTCATTACGAATAATGTACTGAGTATGTAAGGCATGTAAATCAGTATATAAAGGACATGGAAGAAACATGAAGTAAAGGATTCAACCTGTAAGTCTGGATAGCTCTGTATATCATGAAATAATTATAATGTCATGCATATGCGTATAAATGTCATGTAATGCATAGGTTTGTATGTACATAACATCATCAAGCCTCTGAGGGCATCCCATCATATCATCTTGGCCACTGTGGGCAAATCATCAACGTATACCAGCTGATCAGGGGTGTGTATATATATATATATATATATATATATATATATATATATATATATATATATACATACACGTGTATATAACGTCATCTGTTCATAGGTCAATGTGCATGTATGAATGCATGAAAGGCATATGAAATACGTTAATAAAGTCTATCGGTACGTCATAAGACCATTATGCCTCTGATTAATATCATGAAATAAACTTTACCAACTTACGTATTTTTTAGACCCATGAACAGAGGATAGAATGATATGACACATGGGGAATCAGGAACATACACATCTCTAACACTTCTATGAATATAGACATTTATGAAATTTAATCCATTAGTCTTGATAATAAGCAAATTGAGCTTGCAAACTTCATGTATAAAAGATTAAGGTTGATTACAATACTAACACCAAATAAGGCTAATCAAGAAAAATGTGGAGGAATTTCAAGATCAATCAGTTACACAGAAAGAGAGAATATACCCATGCTGAGAAATGTTAATACGGTGAAAAGTTATTTAACTTTGATTTTACACTTGAATGACTATATTTGATATGCAATAATAGACAAGATTCCTCCTAGAATCTTAAGGTATTGAGAAATCCTTCTGCTACCGATCAAATAGTCATTAGCCAAATTAAATATAAGATTCTTTTTTTGTAGAAAGCTGAATTACATGCAAGATTGTCCCCAATCTTGCATATTAAGATGTGGAGTTGTTCTCTTTAAACTTGGATACTACTTCTAATGTGACTTAAATTTCATTAATCCAATGCGCCTTCTTTAGAATAGCTTCTTCAGTACCTCCAATACACGAACAATGTGTTACAGAAGCACCAACTACACCACTAAGGCTGGCAGGTGGGTCGGGCCTGACCCGGGACCGGATCGAGCCCGCGGCCCATGTGGGCTAAACGGGTCGGCCCATGGCGGGTCCGGTCTAGGCGGGCCTGTGAGCCCATATGGGGTGGGCCTAGGGGTAGGGAACGTGAGCCCGAGCCCATTTAGCCCGGGACCGGCAGGCGGGCCAGGGAACGGGCCTTACGGGCCCAACGACTATTTTTTTTTTTTTTAAAATTATTTAAAAAATTACCAACGGTCGGAATTTTAAAATTTAACCGTTGGCCCTTTAATTTTAGCCGTTTGGAATTTTTAAAAATAGCCATTTGGCTCCAAAACTTTATTTTAACCCCAAACTTTTTATAATTACACTTTTTCCCTATTCTCAATTATAAATACCCCTCATTCTTTCATTTTTACTCACAAAATCATCAATTTCTCTCAATCTCTCTCTAATTTTCTTCTATAATTTCTTACTTTATTATTGCAATTTGTGAAAAATTATGAAGTTGGTGAATTGAAGTATTCAAGTCTTCAACATTATACAATTTTCAAGAAGTTGTTCGTCAATTCGGTAAACTCGTTCCAACCCTTAAGTTTTAATATTATAGTTTTGTTTGTTTAATTTGTTTTCCTTATAATTAATATGAACTTTTCTTTGAAAAAAATGTTTGGTGGTAAGGGAAAAGCTAAAATTGGTGAATCTAGTAGGCAAGCTACTACTACTCCCCCGGCTCCGGCCCCGGCCCCGGCTCCCTGACCTAGACCTATTACCCGTCCTCCTCCACCTGTTATTCTTGATAATGATAACCCTTGTTTTCAATTTATCGATAGTCAATTTATACACGATCTTACACCAGGTTCACAATTAAATGATGAATATATGAATTATCTTTATGGTATTCCAGAGAAAAATATTGATTTCGATGAAACGCAACTGGATTTAGATGATACACCTACTAGTCTTGTTGCTAACCAAACTGATAATAATCCAAATGATGTCCCGGCTGACCCTCCTGT
>ML365456.1:0-44272 GCA_005239505.1 Nicotiana paniculata
CATGGTCATTTAGTTCAATTAGATCAATTCACAACTCCCTTTCATCACTTGTTACACAGCCCTGATGACTTAGATACATTTACACATTTGAGTTCATTACCATTCTTTCATACCAACATACTCAAGCATTTAACAAACCTTGCACATGATAGAGTAATCACATAGAAGTCACCTTTCACAATTTCAATTATCACGATAGTCGACTAAGAAAAATTAGAGAATGAAATCTCACACCTCAGCACAACCGGACAATCAATTCACATATACTCAGCAAGAAACTCATACCGAATGTTCGGACACCAAGAAGGTGACTCTACGAAGATTAAAGTTAGCCATAGTTACCTCGAGTCGTCCCCTTTTTAATTTCTATCACAATTCACCGGACCGTCTAGCACCGTCAATCTATTCCACAATGTGACATATTTCACTTAGATTTAGGAATCTTGTACTCAATTGAGCATTTTATCAAACACTATGTGACCCCTTAGGCTACTATCCCCCTGTTGAGAATAATTAACCAAACTTATTTTTCCCTTTACTAGATTATGGGGTTTAACTCAAATGCATGCAAGATTTCACTTTTTATTTTCAAGAACCAACCTATGTGTGTTTTATTCTTACCCAAAATTTGAGAAATAGGGTGAAGACTTACCTCTTTGGATGAAGAAGATGACGATAACTCGATAATTTTCGAGCTTGAGTGATTTTGGAAAATCAAATTGGATGATGTTGAAACCTTCTCTCTCAAGAACTCTCTTTTTATCTCCCTATTTTTGGTCAGAAATTTTTTAAAAATGAAGGGAAGGGGTATTTTATAAAACAGGGGGTCGAGTCTTAAATTTAGAAAATAGGAGCCCCGACATAGAAATGCGGTCAGGAATGTGAGGTCCGCATTCCTGTCTTATAGTTGGCCTTCAAATGGGCCAAAATGGGAACCACACTGCCCAGGTATGCGACCACTATGCGGTCCGCATACCTGTTATGCGATCGCATAACGTGTCGTATAACCTCCCTCGCAAAAACCATGGGGCAAGAATGCGACAACTATGCGGTCCGCATACCTGTTATGCGATCGCATAACGTGTCGTATAACCTCCCTCGCAAAAACCATGGGGCAAGAATGCGACAACTATGCGGTCCGCATACCCAAAATGCGATCGCATTCCGGGCCGCATAGTTGTCCACAATTTGGACAGGCTACTGTCAAGGTATGCGACCACTATGCGATCCGCATACCTGTTATGCGATCGCATAGTGCGTCGCATAATGCGCAATTTCTGGAAAATTTAATCTTTCAAGTTGTGGGATACTTTTTACTCAAAATAGGTCCGTTTTAAAGAATTTCTATGGTTTTAACAGCACAGGGACCTATTCGGGCATTATTTTAGACATAGAAAATTTACGGATCTTTACATCTTTTTGATGAGTCAATAAAGCTCAAAGCTTTTTAATGATTTTCTAAGTCTGGTAGGATATGATCAGATTGTGTGTCTTTAGGATTACACGTTTAGGAATCACCTATGTGAGTGTGAAGTATAAGCCGCTTGAAAGGGAATGAAAGTAAATGCCCATTCTCTAAGCACTCATGAAACCATGCGGTGTTCATGGCTGAAACGAACACAACCGTGAGAACCATAGATGGTTAAGGATTGATTGTGTGACTTATGTTGTCTAGGTATACAACAAATCTCGACGGTTCAAATATATCAAATCTACCGATTGACCGAGTATATCCGATATAAGTTCACTACGGAAAGTTCAAAGGAAAACCTACTTATCCAGATGCAATTAATTCTTGCATGTGAAACACACACACACGTCCGTGCATTCCTTTATTTTATAGCCATTCCCAATTCATGTAGGGGATTGTTGGTCTTTAAGCTTAGTGTAGCTTAATTGTAAGCTTGGTATAGCTTAAAGAGGGTGAATGGGAAATGGAGGGAAAATAAAATATTTGAGTTTCCCTCCTAGGCAAAGGGACATTGTCCCATATTGGAGGAACAAAAGACTTTTGATGGGTATATATTTAATTGCTCTTCTTCTATATCTTAAAGAGTTGAGAAGAAGGCAAGCCTCGCGCCGTCATCGTCGTCGCTCGCTCGGCTCGGCTTTGGCGTCGGCGTCGGCTTCGACTTCGGATTTGGATTTGAATTTGGATTTGGTCAAAGATCTATTGATTGATTAATCTTTATGGACAAAATTCCTTTCAAATTATTTAATTAATTAATTTAATAATTAACGAAAATTCAATCCAGAATAACCCGCGACCCGGTCCGGTCCGGTCCGTTTTTCTTTCCCAGATTATTTTAAATTCGTTTTTTAATTTTCCTACAATATTCCCACATGTTCCAACATCTATGACTGTTCTAAAAGGTTGCAAACCTTTTCAGAATCAGTACCAAATGGTCTATAAATATGCCTTGAATCCCAGAATTTTTACTTACTAAATTTTCTGATCTTCTTCTTCTTCTTCTTCTTCTGCATAATATATTCCAGTGTGTTTTACGACCATTGAATGGTTCGCCGTTCACTTTATTTTTTGGTACCAATTTGCTGGTGAGTTAAATCGTTCTATCCTGGGAGGATAATATTCCAACACCTCGGGTACTTGAGGGGAATAATTTTCTTAAGGACACACTGTGCATTCAGTAGGCTCGATTTATTCCTACACTGTTGTCATGACCCAAAATACTAACTCCGGTCGTGATGGTGCCCAACACCGGGGTTAGGCAAGCCCACACTCAGATTACTAAGGATTTCCCCCTATTTAATTAAACATCCCAACACGTGCCAAGTTTTAAAGTTCAAAACATTAATTGAAAAGAATAATAAGTCAATTTAACCAAAAGCAGTCATAAAGAGGCGTGGGACAATATATATACAGACCCGCAAACCATAATAACTACTACGTGTGTGCCAGGAACTAGTGTCACAAGTCCTACGGGCATACTAACAGAATATACAAAATATATAATATAACTGTGCCACTGTCTGGAAGAAATAGACGGGAATAACAAAAGAAACTCTATGGTGCTGTCGAGGATCGTCAGGAGAAGCAGCTCACTATAAAGTCAGGTCCAGTCTATACTCCGAATCGAGCTCCGGTCTGATAACCAGATGCACCAGCCTCAGAACCTGTACAATTAAGTACAGAAGCGTAGCATGAGTACATAAACAAATATGTGCCCAGTGAGTATCCCGCCTAACCTCGAAGAAGTAGTGACGAGAGGTCGACTTGACACTCACTAAGGTCCAACGAAATAATTAAACAAGATATAATGTTAGTAATAGGCTTACGAGGATGATGAAAATAGTAAACATTAAAGATAACTGTAATTCAAATAAATACTGGAAGTAAATAAACAATTATTACTTTATTTTTCCTTTTTAAAAATATCTGCCCACTCAATATCCATGAAAATCATTAACAATTTAGCATGCGCATACAAGATAAGGATAACCGGCCTGAACCATCATAATGATCATATCTGTGCACTGCCGAGGGTCGAACGGCCCGAACCATAATATATCTTTCAATCCCACCGTGGCGTACGACCCGCTCTCATGAGAGTGGGGAAATAACACTCCGCTCGCGGAATATAAATTTCGAAGCGGTCATATGCACACACAATCCACACAGTATTCTTCATAAATTATTTTTCAGTGAACAATTCCTTTAAACTTCTCAAATTACATGATCTCAGGGAAACAAGCCGCATATAGCATTAATTCATCAAGCATATAGTTCACTTCAAGGAAAAACACAAGGCATGGTGTAGGCCTAACTACCCGGACATAACAATAATAGCCGCTACGGACTCTCGTCACTTTGTACGTACGTAGCCCCCACAAACATTAGCACATAGTCATTAAATCACCTAGGGGGATAATTCCCTCTTACAAGGTTAGAAAGGAGACTCACCTCGTGTCGAACCTACTTTCCGGGTCAAGAACGCGCCCGAAACTCCAAACTCGTCACCCAAGGACTCGAATCTAACCAAATGTTATACAAATATATCAATTTATACTCAAAAGTATGGAATTCTCCTATTTATTTAGTTATATCACCTTACTTTGAAAAATCCTAAAATACACCCCCGGGCCCACATGCTCGGATTCCGGAAATTTTTGAAGAAATTAATTACCCATAGCCTAAGGATCATTAATATATCGTTTTTGTGTTATTTCATGGCAAATTTCTTGGAAATTCTCCCAATTCTTATAAAACCTAAGTTCTTACTCTAACACTTGAATTTTCACTAATTAATGAGTTAATCTACCTAAGAATCCAAGTATTAGACTATGTTTATGGTAGGAATTACTTACCTTAAAATGGCTAGGTCGTTTGTCTCTCTTGCATGCTCAAAAATCACCCCAAGGAAGAAGAAGAATGCCCAAAAATGGTTTAAGTCCCGTTTTAAAACACACTGCCCACACCTGCGGCTCAAGAACCGCACCTGCGAGTAAATGCTCGCACTTGCGGAAATGGGACAAGGGGCCTGGGCTCGCACTTGCGAGAGAAGGGCAGCCCATCTGGGGGTCGCACCTACGAGGCTGGGACCGCAGGAGTGATCCCGCACCTGCGATTGGGCAACTGCACCTGCGGTCACACCAGAACAGGTGCACCAACAATTAATATAGCTGGTTTTTGGCCTCGTTTGGTGCCCGAGAGGCACCTGGGCCCACCCGAGCCCCCGTTGAAATATACCAACAAGTCCCAAATCATAATATGGACTCGCTCGAGCCTTCAGAACACCCAAAACAACGCTAAAACTCAAAATCACACCTCAAAACCCCTAGAATCAAACTTAGGAACTTTAAGTTTCTAGAATTCGCTAACAATGCGCCGAACCGTCCTATACTACTCGGAATGACCCCAAATTTTGCGAGCAAGTCATGAATGACATAACAGAACTATTTCCGGTCTTGTAATTCCGTTTGGACCTCGACAACACAAAACACGTCCCAAACCACAATATGAACTTAAGGAAACTTTTATTTCGCTATTGGGGGCCGAAACGCCCCCGGGTCTTCCAAAACCCATTCCGAACATACGCCCAAGTCAGAAATCATCATACGAAGCTACCGGAATCGTCGAAACTCGATTCCAAGGTCGTTTACTCAAGATGTTGACCGAAGTCAAACTTGGCTTTAAAGGCCAACCTTGAGGAACCAAGTGTTCCTATATCACTCTAAACACTTCCAAATCCCGAACCACCCGTCCCTGCAAGTCATAAATCATTATAAGCCGCTATGGAAAGTTTCATTTAGGGGAATGGGGTCCGATAATGCAAAACGACCGATCGGGTCGTTACAACTGTTTTCAGAATTTATTTCGTTAATTTTGTTCTACTAACTTTTTGTTTCTGGTTTTATTTCAGAATATTTAATGCTTTATTGGTTTTACATCAATACAGATTGAATAACAAGAACAATGTATGATATTCTTATAGAAATTTGCTGTTCTTTTTCGCTTTCGTTGATAGAACTGATGAGGATCTTTTTATTCTTTTTCTCTCGTTTTCCATATTTCCTTGAAATTTTTACATAACTCAACTACTCACTGATATGCAACGACCAAGTCTATACTATTTTCTAGGAAATATCTTGCAAGTTTCTTTAGCTTATAACCAACCAAAAGGTTCGATTTGATAATCTTTTTTTAGAAAAGAGTTCTCCACTGCCATTGACACCATCAAATGCTCCATCACAATCTTCATCTAAAAGTACATGAGTCGATTTGCAATTCATCTCTATTTTTCCCTTAATAAATCAACTGAGAAAGGAATATGGTACATCAACATACAAATTAAAAATAAATTTGGTACAAATTTAATGCAAATTTGAATATCCATAACAATATATGTAGTAAAAATAAATTTCATACAACTAATTATATAATATACAACTTATTTACAACTTATCTACAACTTTCACATATTATTTATACACACTTAAATATAACTACAACATCATACAACTTAAATATAATTTTCATACAATTTTTTTACATACAATTATAATACAACTTTACTACAATTTTGTAAGTATATTTCATGTCATGTGTTCTTCTTCTTCTTCTTCTTCGAGTTTAAATATGAAATTCAGCCAAAATCAAGTCTAATCTTCACCAAACACCCTCAAAATTGAGATATAAACTCCAACAAATATTTTCAATTGTTTGCAACAACACCCAGTCCAAACAAATAACCATTTTAAAAAACCCAAATTTGAATTCAAAGCTTCAAACTTTTTAATGGCTGTCAGTGGCGGAGAGTCAAGCACCTTCAGAATTTATTGATTGACAATTTCAATTTGAACACCAATTGTGCAACATGAATTGAAATTACATAGTTAAAACTCTATAGTAAAACGATTGAAATCCATTGATGAATTCCATTAAAAATATATACATCATGAAAAAAATAAAAAGTAGTGAACATCAGAGGAAGAAAAATTGGAGAAAGAACAGAGAATGAGAGATAGAGACACAGAGAGAGAGAGAAAGAGAGCGTCGGGGAGAGAGAGAGAGAGAGAGAGAGAGAGAGAACAGAGATGGAAAATAACTGATTCCTTATTCAATTCCTAATATAAAAGGGATATTCATTTAAAACTAATTTGTATATAATTGGTAAATTATATATGACCATGTAATTAAGTTAAACTTGATTAGGGAGGGTAATAAAGTTTCATATATAATGTAGAAAGGTAAAAATCCCGGAGAATAATAGCCTGTCTGGCCAAGCTGGAAAAATCAGCTTATTTTGAGAAGTATTTTTTTTTCAAAAATATATTTTTAAAGTACTTTTGGTGAGAAGCAATTTGTGTTTGACTAGTTAATTTGAAAAGCACTTCTAAGTAGCAATTAGTGTTTGGCCAAGCTTTTAAAAAGTGCTTCTATGTGTATTTTTCTTAAAAGTGATTCTCAAAAGAGTACTTTTGAGAAGAAGCTACTTTCTTTGCTTCTCCAAAACTGCTTCTGCTTCTACTCAAAAGTACTATTTTCTCCTAAAGCTTGCCAAACACTTCAACTTTGAAAAAAATATATTTCTTTTAAAAAAAAAGTTCTTTTTAACTTGGAGAAGCTTGGCCAAACAGACTATAAGTGAACTCGCGGAGTCGCAGAAGCGGTGTTTTGTCCGCAAATGTTGCAATCGCTTGGCATAATATTTAATTCGAGTGTTTGGTTATTTTTCATTCTTCGGAGTTGTGGAGGTCGGTTATGGGCAATTTTTGGAGGTTTTTTCACTACGAATTGAAGGGTAAGTAAACTCTACTTGATTTTGATGTTAGATCTTATTTCCCATGATTACACCTAAACTATGTGATTTAAAGGAGAAATTTGGAGCTTTTTGCTATGGTTTTTGGAGAGTAAAAGTTGGTGATTTAGGGGTCGATTGGAGGTCGACATTGGATGAAACACATTTATTTGGACTCGTATTAGATGAGTATTCGGGAATTCTGAGTTTTGTCGGGTTTTGTAGTGCGGACACGAGGTTGATCTTTTGGGTTGACTTTGTATATTTGTTAGAGATCAAGATTTATTGTTTGGGGTTGTTTCCTATGGCTTTTATTGATGTTATGTGATGATCCAAAAAGTCATCTCTCATTTTATAAGTCAAAACTGTATTCCGAGGTCTTGAAAACCTCCTTTTATCTAACCTTGTTTTGCATGCGCAGTCCATGCATATATCCGGAAAGCTTTTATATGAAAAACTGAGAAAAATGCTAATTTTTCCTTTAAAATTGAATTTAAGTTGACTTCGATCAATATTTTGGGTAAACGCACCCGTACCCGTGATATGCCGATCCCGGAGGGTCTGTAGGAAAATATGGGACTTGGGCGTATGCCCGGAATTGATTCCGAGGTCCCAAGCTCGAGAAATGAATTTTTGAAAGAAATTATTTTACTGAAATTATAAGGGCTTTTGGAAATTTGGTTATATTTAAAATTGATGGTATCAGGCCCGTACTTTGGTTTCGGAGCCTGGTACAGGTTTAATATGGTATTTGAGTGATGCCTGTAAAATTTGACAAGAAATGGAGGTCATTTGACGTGATTCGGACCCGCAGTTGAAATTTGAAACTTTGAAAGTTCTTGAGATTTTTCTTTGATTTTTATGATAAATTCGTTATTTAAGATGTTATTTTGGCGATTTGATCGCAGGAGTAAGTCTGTAGGATGTTTTTAAGGTTGTGTACATGTTTGGTTTGGATCCCCGAGGCCTTGGGTGAGTTTCAGATAGGTGTCAGAGTGTTTTTGGACTTAGAAAATCTGGTGAGAATGCTGTTTGCTGGTGTCTGGTATTTTACTCTATGCGAACGCGTGGTTACTCATGCGAACGCGAAGAACAAACGGGGAAAGGGGCCTGGGCACTCTATGCGAACGCACTGTCCCCGACGCGAACGCGGAGCCCTGGGTAGGTTGCTCTACAAAACGCGTCTAGGCCCTCGGGAATGCACTATTTAAAGGGAGCTGGGGATGGGGGGAGCTGGAACCCTATGCGAACGCAGCCAGAGGAACGCAAATACGAAGGCTAGGGAAGGGAGAGCCTACACGAACGCATAGGCAGTGTCGCAAATGCGGAGGCCAATATGGCCCAAGGCTACGAAAATGCGACAGACCTCACGCGAACGCGTAGAAGGTTTGTCCAGCCCACTTAAAGTAGTAGAAAAACGAGATTTTAGCCATAACTTCATATTTTCAAAACCAAGGAAGCTTAGGGGCAATTTTTGAAGGGGATTTCAACATCAAGTTCTAGGTTTGTGTTCTTAAACTCGTTTTCTTCATTTTCCATTGACACCCATTAGATTTCTAGGCCTAAATCTTGTTCTTGAAAGGTTGAAATTGAGGATTTTAGGAGAATTAGGGATTTTACAAATTTGGTAATTTAGACCTCGATTTGGGGTCGGATTCCAAAACTAATTATATATTCGAGCTCGTGGGTGTATGGGTGATCGGGTTTTGGTCCGAAACTCGTGTTTGACCAAGCGGGTACGGGGTCGATTTTTGACTTTTTGAGAAAAATGATAAAAAACTCATGATTAAGCATTGGGGTTGAATTATTTAGCATTTATTGATATTATTAAGCTAGTTATGTCTAGATACAATTGAATTGGAGGCGAATTCTAATGGGAAAGCGGTAATTGAGGATTGAGTTTAGTCGTGGAATTCGAGGTAAGTGTTTGGCTTAACCTTATCTTGAGGGAATAGGTATTGTGTCTTATTTGTGTCGTGTTATTGATATGTTCAACGTATAGGTGTGGTGACGAGTATCTATACGTTGGTGTCAAGCATGCCCGTGAATCGAATGTTGAACTTTATGTGTTTTTTCAATAAACATTACTCGAGTTTAATTTGATGATTATTAATTTTGGTAGAATTTTCCTTGGTATTGATCATTGTCGAGTATTGGTTCAAGTTGAGAATTATTTCGTGAAATTGAATAACTAGGTGAGATTGGTTATAGCTGTTTCCCTTGCCGGGATGATATTGATTCTACTGTTGGCTCCCTCGCCGGGACATTATGGTTCTTATTATTATTATTATTATTATTATTATTATTATTATTATTATTATTATTATTATTATTTTATATTGTTGATTTCCTTGCCGGATTGCTGCTAATGATTTGTTTGGGTGAGGAAGAGTGTAAAGCACGAAGGTGATGCCGTGCATTCTATCTATTATTTGGTGAGGATGAGAGTAAAATCACGAAGGGTGATGCCGTGCATTCTGTTTATTTGGTGAGGATGAGAGTAAAAGCACGAAGGGTGATGCCGTGCACTTGTTTTTGTACTGTTACTTATGTTGTTTAAATTGATATCTAATTTGTTGCTTTACTTCGTTATTTCCATCATTTGATATTTCCTCCCCTCAGCATGTTCCCCTTTCTTTGTATTTAGCTGCTTACTTCTTGTTGTTATTATTTTCTCCGTATATGATTAAACTGCACAAGTTTAGTTGGTTATCATGTCCTAACCTCGTCACTACTTTGCCGAGGTTAGGCTCGACACTTACTCAGTACATAAGGTCGGTTGTACTGATGCTACACTCTGCACTTTCGTGCAGATCCCGGTACAGGACCCTTCGAACCTTAGAGTGAGGAGGCTGCCTACAGTCCATTTGGAGATTCCGAGGTAGCCTTGCAGGCGTCCGCAAGCCTTGGCATCCCCTCCTACTTTATTTCGACTCTGTTCTTCTTTATTCTGAGACAGATATATTTATTTTTTTCAGATCTGTATATGTAGTATTCATAGACAGTCCGTGAAGTTGTGACACCAAACTCTGGGTTAGTATTATGATTTCGTAATGGCATTTAATCAAGTTGTTAGACTTTGTTTTCTTTTGCACTTTTATTTCAGTTGATTTGTACATCACTTGTTATCTGTTAAAAATAAATGAATAGGGTAAGTAAACATTAACGTTGGCTTGCCTAGCGGGTTCAATGTTAGACGCCAGCACGGTCCCGACGGTGGGAAATTCGGGCTGTGACAAGTTGGTATCAGAACACTAGGTTGCTTAGGTCTCAAAATTCATGGACAAGGTCAGTAGAGTCTGGGGGATCGGTACGGAGGCGTCTGTGCTTATCCCCCAGAGGCTACATAGTTTAGGATGACTTCACATCTATTCTTCTCTATCGTGCAAATTGATTTCTCAACAGTAATTGAATTTCTACTCTATTCTCTTGCAGATGGAGAGAACACGTGCTTCTTCATCCACTGATCAGCAACCCGAGTCTCCAGTCGCAACTCCTACGAGGGGCCTAGGACGAGGCTGAGGCCATGCTAGAGGCCGAAGCAGGGACAGAGCTCAGCCTAGAGCAGTAGCCCCAGTGGCGGAGCCTCAGGTAGAGTTTGCTGATGAGTTTCCTGCCCAGACAGTCACGGTTGGACCAACTCAGGTTCCCGAGGGATTCATTGCCACCCCGGTACTCCGGGATGCTCTGGTCCGTCTAGTGGGCTTCATGGAGAGAGTTGCTCATGCAGGTTTACTTCCTATAGCAACAACCGTCTCTCAGGCTGGGTAAGGATCCCAGACTCCTGCTACTCGCACTCCGAAGCAGTTGTATTCTCAGTTCTAGAATCCAGCACCTTAGATAGCTGGGGTAGTTCAGCCGGGTATTGTGTCTCAGACCGGTGATGGAGCAGCTATGTCTGCTGATGCTTTGTGGAGGTTGTACCGGTTTACCAAGCTTTTTACTACTACTAATAGTGGTTCATCTTCATAGGATCCCTAAGACTCTTTGGATAGCTACCACGAGGTTCTACGGAACATGGGGATAGTGGAGATCAATGGGGTCGACTTTGCTACTTTCGTCTGTCAGGTACCGCCAAGACCTAGTGGAGAGATTATTATTTGGCTAGACCAGCTGGATCACCGCCTTTGACTTAGGCCTAGTTCTCCGATTTCTTTCTGGAGAAGTTTCTCCCTATCACTCAGAGAGAGGATTATTGGAGGCAGTTTGAGCGTCTCCAGCAGGGTTCTATGACCGTCACTCAGTATGAGACCAAATTCATTACCTTGGCCCGTCATGCTATTATGATAATTTCCACCGAGCGAGAGAGGGTGAGGAGGTTTATTGAGGGACTAGCTCAGCCGATCAGATTGCAGATGGCTAGAGAGGCAGGGAGTGATATTTCCTTTCAGGATGCAGCCAATGTGGCCAGACGGGTTGAGATGGTTCTATCACAGGGGAGTGGTCAGGGGTCTAACAAGAGGCCTCGTGATTTTGGCCGGTTCAGTGGTGTCTCATCTGGAGGCAGGGATTCTTTTGGTAGGGGCCATCCTCCTAGGCCATTTCAGTCAGCACTTCTGGTTTCTCCTAGTGCTCTAGGTGGTCGTGGTTCCCACATGCAGTATTTTGATCAGCTTCCCTATAGTGCACCACCAACTCCTATCAGTGCACCACCGCTCCAGAGTTTTTAGGGTAGTTACTCAGGTCGTCAGGGTCAATTTCAGGGCCAGCACTCTCAGCAGCCGAGATCTTGTTACAATTGTGGTGGTCTGGGGCACATTTCTAGATTTTTCCCTCGAGCCTCGAGCAGTTCTCAACACCAGGGTTCTCGTACCATGGTTCCCGCACCAGGTGTTCCACCACCCGCCCAACCAGCTAGAGGTGGGGGTCGAGGTGTTAGAGGTGGAGGTCAGGCAGTTAAAGGTGGAGGCCAGGCTACTAGAGGTAAAGGTCAGCCAGTAGGAGGCCGTCCCAGGGATGTAGTTCAGATTGGCGGGGCCCAACCCCGATGTTATGCTATTCCAGCCAGACCTGAGGCTGAGGCCTCCGATGCGGTTATCACAGGTATGGCTTAAGTTTACTGCAGGGATGCTTCGGTTTTATTTGATACAGGGTCCACATATTTCTATGTGTCATCTTATTTTGCTCCTTATTTGGTTATGCCTCATGATTCTCTAAGTACTCCTGTATATGTGTCTACACCGGTGGGTGATTCTATTATGATAGATCGTGTCTACCGTTCGTGTGTAGTGGTTATTGGTGGTCTTGAGACCAGTGCAGATCTTCTACTTCTTGATATGGTAGATTTTGATGTCATTTTGGGGATGGATTGGCTGTCGCCTTATCATGCCATACTAGACTGTCATGCCAAGACCGTGACCTTAGCATTACCGGGGTTGCCTCGACTGGAGTGGAGAGGGACTTCTGGTCTTTCTTCCAGTAGGGTTATCTCATATATGAAGGCTCGGCGTATGGTCGAGAAGGGGTGTTTGGCCTATTTGACCTATGTTCGTGATTCTAGTGCCGAGGTTCCTTCTATGGAGTCTATACCCATTGTCCGTGAGTTTCCAGAGGTGTTTCCTGCAGACCTGCCTGGTATGCCACCCGGCAAGGATATTGACTTTTGCATAGATTTGGCTCCGGGCACTCAAGCCATTTCTATTCCGCCATATCGTATGGCCCCGCCAGAGTTGAAAGAGTTGAAAGAATAGTTGCAGCACTTGCTTGATAAAGGCTTTATTAGGCCTAGTGTCTTGCCTTAGGGTGCTCCAGTGTTATTTGTTAAGAAGAAGGATGGGTCGATTAAGATGTGCATAGATTATCGGCATTTGAACAAGGTTACCATCAAGAATAAGTATCCGTTGCCGAGGATTGATGATTTGTTTTACCAGCTTCAGGGTGCCAAGGTATTTTGGAAGATTGATTTGACATCTGGCTACCATCAGTTGAGGATTAGGGCATCCGAGGTCCCTAAGACAGCTTTTCGCACTCGGTACAGGCATTATGAGTTCTTAGTGATGTCATTCGGGTTGACAAATGCCCCAGCAGCTTTCATGGACTTGATGAACCGAGTGTTCAGGCCTTATTTGGATTCCTTCGTGATTTTCTTCATTGATGATATTCTGATTTATTCCCGCAGCCGAGAGGAGCATGAGCAGCACCTTCGAGTCGTTCTCCAGACTCTGAAGGACAGTCAGTTATATGCTAAGTTTTCGAAATGTGAGTTTTAGCGGTCAAGGATTGGCCTAGACCATGCCAGGTATGAAGATCCGAAGTTTCTTGTGTTTGGCTGGCTATTACCGTCGGTTTGTGGAGGGGTTTTCGTCTATTGCAACCCCGATGACCAGGTTGATTAGAAAGGTTCCCAGTTCCGGTGGTCAGAGGAGTATGAGGCGAGCTTCTAGAAGCTCAAGACAGCTTTGACTACGGCACCAATGTTGGTTTTACCCACAGGTCCAGGGCCATATACTGTGTATTGTGATGCATCTCGGGTTGGACTTGGTGCAGTGTTGATGCAGGATGACAAGGTCATTGCATATGCTTCGCGTCAGTTGAAGATCCACAAGAAGAATTATCCAGTTCATGACTTGGAGTTAGCAGCCATTGTCCACGAGCTGAAGATTTGGAGGCATTATCTGTACGGCGTGTCATGTGAGGTGTTCATGGATCATAAGAGTTTGAAATATTTGTTCAATCAGAAAGAGTTGAATTTGAGGCAAAGGAGATGGTTGGAGATGTTGAAAGATTATGACATCACCATCTTATATCATCCGGGGAAGGCCAATGTGGTGGCCGATGCTTTGGGTAGGAAGTCAGCCAGTATGATAGCCTTGCTTATATTCCGGTCGGGAAGAGATCGCCTGCTTTGGATGTTCAGGCTTTAGCCAATCGGTTCATGAGATTGGATGTTCCCGAGCTCGGTCGTGTTCTAGCTTATACAGTTGCTCGCTCTTCATTATTTGATAGTATTCGAGATCGACAGTATGATGATCCTCATTTGTGTGTCCTTAGGGCATGGTGCAGTACGGTGGTTCCAAGAAAGTTACAGTTGGTGACGATGGGGTTTTACGGATGCAGGGGCGTATTTGTGTGCCTAATGTGGATGGACTTCGTGAGTTGATTGTAGAGGAGGCCCATAGTTCCCGGTACTCCATTCATCTGAGCGCCGCAAAGATGTATCAGGATTTGTGGCAACATTATTGGTGGAGGAGGATGAAGAAGAATATTGTGGCATATGTAGATCGGTGCTTGAATTGTCAGCACGTAAAGTACGAGCATCAGAGACCTGGTGGATTATTGCAGCAGATTGAGATTCCTGAGTGGAAGTGGGAGCGTATCACCATGGATTTCGTTGTTGGATTCCCACAGACTCAGAGGAAGTTTGATGCAGTATGGGTTATTGTGGATAGGCTGACCAAGTTAGCGCATTTCATTCCTATGGCAGTTTCATATTCTTCGGAGAGATTGGCAGAGATCTACATTAGGGATATTGTTCGTCTTCAGGGTGTGCCTGTGTCTATTATTTCTGACCGGTGTATGCAGTTTACCTCGCATTTTTGGAGGGCAGTTCATCGTGAGTTGGGCATGAGGGTTGAGTTGAGCACAAAATTTCAACCTCAGACAGACAGACAGTCCGCGCGTACTATTAAGATTTTGGAGGATATGCTACGAGCTTCTGTCATTGACTTTGGAGGTTCTTGGGATCAGTTCTTGCCATTAGCTGAGTTTGCCTACAACAACTATCAGTCAAGCATTCAGATGGCTCCCTATGAGGCATTATATGGTAGGCAGTGTCGGTCGCCGGTTGGGTGGTTTAAGCCGGGAGAGGCTCGGTTGTTGGGTACAAACTTAGTGTAGGATTCCTTGGATAAGGTTAAGATCATTCAGGATAGACTTCGTACAACTCAGTCCATGCAGAAGAGTTATGCCGACCGTAGAGTTCGTGATGTGACATTCATGGTCGGAGAGCGGGTGTTGCTTCGGGTGTCGCCCATGAAGGGCGTGATGAGATTTGGGAAGAAGGGAAATCTAAGCCCTAGGTACGTTGTCCCGTTTGAGATCCTTGATAGAGTGGGAGAGGTGGTTTATAGAATTGCGTAGCCACCGAATTTATCAGCTAAGTATCCATTGTTTCATGCGTCTATGCTTCGGAAGTATCACGACGATCCAACCCATGTGTTAGACTTCAGCAGTGTCCAGTTGGACAAGGATTTGACCTATGAGGAGGAGCCGGTAGCCATATTAGACCGGTAGGTTCGTCAGTTGAGATCGAAGAGTCATCCTTCGGTTCGTGTTCAGTGGAGAGGTCAACCTGTCGAGGCAGCTACTTGGGAGTCCGAGTCCGATATGCGGAGCCGATATCCCCATCTTTTCCCCGATTCAGGTACTTTTCTATGTCCGTTCAAGGACGAACGTTTGTTTTAGAGGTGGAGAATGTGATGACCCAAAAAGTCATCTCTCATTTTTTAAATGAAAAATGTGTTTCGAGGTCTTGAAAACCTCCTTTTATCTCACCCTGTTCTGCATGCGCAGTCCGGGCGTATATCCGGAAAGCTTTTATATGAAAAACTGAGAAAAATGGTAATTTTGCCTTTAAAATTGAATTTAAGTTGACTTCGATCAACATTTTGGGTAAACGGACCCAGACCCATGATTTGACGGTCTCGGAGGGTCCGTAGGAAAATATGGGACTTGGGCGTATGTCCGAAATTGAATTCCGAGGTCCCAAGCCTGAGAAATGAAGTTTTGAAAGAAATTGTTTTACTGAAATTATAAGAGTTTGTAGAAATTTGATTATATTTAAAATTGATGGTATCGGGCCCGTATTTTGGTTCTGGAGCCCGATACAGGTTTAATATGGTATTTGAGTGATTCCTGTAAAATTTGGGAAGAAATGGAGGTCATTTGACGTGATTCGGACCCGTAGTTGTGAAATTTAAAACTTTGAAAGTTCTTGAGATTTTCCTTTGATTTTTATGCTAAATTCATTGTTTAAGATGTTATTTTAGCGATTTGATCGCCCGAATAAGTCTGTAGGATTTTTTTAAGGTTGTGTACATGTTTGGTTGGAGCCCCGAGGGCTCAAGTGAGTTTCGGATAGGCGTCAGAGTGTTTATGGACTTAGAAAATCTGGTGAGAATGTTGTTTGCTGGTGTCAGGTGGTTTACTCAATGCGAACGCGTGGTAACTCACGCGAACGCGAAGAACAAATGGGGAAAGGGGTCTGGGTACTCTATGCGAACACACTGGCCCCGACGCGAACGCGGAGCCCTGGGTAGGTTGCTCTATGTGAACGCATCTAGGCCCTCTCGAACGCACTGTTAAGGGAGCTGTGGATGGGGGGAGCTGGAACCCTATGCGAACGCGGCCAGAGGCACGTGAACACGAAGGCCAAGGAGGGGTGAGCCTAAGCGAACGCATAGGCAGTATCGCGAACGCGGAGGCTAATATGGCCCAAGGCTACGGGAACGCGACAGAGCTCACGCGAATGCGTAGAAGGTCTGTCCAGCCACCTAAAACAGTAGAAAAACGGGATTTTAGCCATAACTTAATATTTTCAAAACCAAGGAAGCTTAGGGGCGATTTTTGAAGGGGGATTTCACCACCAAGTTCTAGGTTTGTGTTCTTAAATGCGTTTTTTTCATTTTCCATTAACACCCATTACATTTCTAGGCTTAAATCTTGTTCTTGAAGGGTAGAAATTAGGGATTTTAGGAGAATTAGGAATTTTATAAATTTGGGAATTTAGACCTCGATTTGGGGTCGGATTCCGAAACTAATTATATATTCGGGCTCATGGGTGTATGGGTGATCGGGTTTTGGTCCAAACCTCATGTTTTGACCAAGCGGGTCCAGGGTCAACTTTTGACTTTTTTGGGAAGAATGATAGAAAACTCATAATTAAGCATTGGAGTTGAATTATTTAGCATTTATTGATATTGTTAGGCTAGTTATGTCTAGATACAATTGAATTCGAGGCAAATTCTAAAGGGAAAGCGGTAATTGAGGCTTGAGTTTGGTCGTGGAATTCGAGGTAAGTGTTTGGCTTAACCTTAGCTTGAAGGAATAGGTATTGTGTCTTATTTTCTACGTGTTAGTGATATGTTCAACTTATAGGTGTGGTGACGAGTATCTATACGTTGGTGTCAAGCATGCCCGTGAATCAAATATTAAACTTTATGTGATTTTTCATTAGACATTACTCGAGTTTAATTTGATGATTATTCATGTTGGTAGAATTTTCCTTAGTATTGATCATTGTCGAGTATTGGTTCAAGTTGATAATTATTTCGTGAAATTGAATAACTAGGTGAGATTGGTTATAGTTGTTTCCCTTACCGGGATGATATTGATTATACTGTTGGCTCCCTATCCGGGACGTTACGGTTCTTATTATTATTTTATATTATTGATTTTTTGTCGGATTGCTGTTATTGATTTGTTTGGGTGAGGAAGAGTGTAAAGCACGAAGGGTGATGCCGTGCATTCTATTTATTATTTGGTGAGGATGAGAGTAAAAACACGAAGGGCGATGCCGTGCCATGTTATGAATTTAAAAGAACAAAGGGTGATGTCGTGCCATTTCTATTGATTTATTGTGAGGATGAGAGTAAAAGCACGAAGCGTGATGCCGTGCATTCTACTTACTTGGTGAGGATGAGAGTAAAGCACGAAGGGTGATGCCGTGCACTTATTTTTGTACTGTTTCTTCTGTTGTTTAAATTTATATCTAATTTGTTGCTTAGCTTCGTTATTTCCATCATTTGATATTTCCTCCCCTCAGCATGTTCCCCTTTCTTTGTATTTAGCTGCTTACTTCTTGTTGTTACTATTTTCTCCGTATATGACTAACTGCACAGGTTTAGTTGGTTGTCGTGTCCTAGCCTCGTCATTACTTCGCTGAGGTTAGGCTCGACACTTACTCAGTACATGGGGTCGGTTGTATTGATGCTACACTCTGCACTTTTTTGCAGATCCCGGTACAGGACGCTACGGACCTTAGAGTGAGAAGGCTGCCTACAGTCCATTTGGAGATTCTGAGGTAGCCCTGCAGGCGTCCGCAAGGCTTGATGTCCCCTCCTACTTTATTTCCACTCTATTTTTCTTTATTCTAAGACAGATGTATTTATTTTGTTCAGACCTTTATATGTAGTATTCATAGACAGTCCGTGAAGTTGTGACACCAAATTTAGGGTTTAGTATTATGATTTCGTAATGGCATTTAATCAAGTTGTTAGACTTTGTTTTTGCACCTTTATTTCCGCTGATTTGTACATCACCTGTTATCTGTTAAAAATAAATGAATAAGGTAAATAACATTAGCGTTGACTTGCCTAGCGGGTTCAATGTTAGGCGCCATCACGGTCCCGACGGTGGGAAATTCGGATCGTGACATTTTATTAAATTATTTTTGGCTAGATTCCAGCCATTTGGAGGTTTATTCGTGGGGGAAGAGATTTCTATAGTATTGATTGGCTTGCTTGGGGTAAGTATCTTACCTAAACTTGGTTGAGACACCAGTTGCCTGAGTTATTAGTGTTGGCTATGTGCTATGGGTGGCGTACATGTGAGGGGGTTGAGCCCATGTGCGTGCATTGGGGTTTTATCCATGCTCGGAATAGCGTTTAGACTATGATATGCCTTGAATTGATTGCTTAGCTTAATTTTATCATGTTTCTTATGTTTGTAACCCCTTTGTGAGATAACTAAATCATGTTAAAGGTTATTTATTGGTTGATCTACTGATCAAATGTGTTAATTGCTCTTTCTATGGCGTAATCGCCTAATTTGAACTATGGTTGTACACTTTGAACATGCCTACACCTTAGCATGTCACTTACATTAGTCCGTGGATATGTAATTTTATATCCATTGTTCATGTACATGTATTCTTGTATATGCCTTTTATATGATATGGACTGGGTTGATAGCACGTGAGTGGTCCATCTGGTTCTGAGTTATGATAGTACGCGAGTTGTCCGTGCGGTTGTTATATATGGCACGTGAGTTGTATGTGCAGCATGTGGATAAGGATCCATTACCCTAGGGTCTCCCTATCATGTTTCTCTCTTGATGGTGTACACACGGTATGAGGGAAAATTGATTAGTGTTCGGTTATTGCTTTTTTTCTCCACTTGAAATTTTCTTGGATGTATACATATTTTATTCGCATATCTTCTCTATATTATAGATTTGGAATGTATACATGCCTCGTTTTGTATATATTTTCTATATGATGTTTGGTTTGATTGCTGGGAGTAGGGTATATATCTTCTCTCTATGTCTACATGTGCACCAAGACTTGATAATAGATGCATATCTTCTCTATAGGTTGGATTGTTAGTTGATACAGGACTTGTCCTATTGTCTCTTGTGCACCAAGGTGACTTTATCTGTGTTTTATGATTTGATGATATTATTGTTGTGTACTTGTGAAATTTATGAATTGAGTAGATTATTAGCACGTATCATTGATAATTCTTGCCTCTATTACCTCGCCGATATTAGTTATGATACTTGTTGAGTACATGAGGTCGGTTGTACTCACATTACAATTTGCACTTAATTGTGCAGGTCCAAGGATTGGATCAAGTGGAGAGCCGTTGTGATTGTTGATGTTAGTTGTGGACAGACGAGGTACAATTGCATTTCGACCACAGTCTTTGGCATCTTTTTCCATTACAGTTGTTGCTGTCACTATTCTCATGGTGTTTTCGTTTTGTATTTCTAGATTTGTGCTTCTATTTTAGAGCCTATGACTTCGTATTTCTACTTCCGTGAAGGATTATATCAATTGACGCAATTTATTTATGGCCTTTGATTTTAGACTTATACTATTTCCATTAATTCCATTATCTGTTCCGCTTTTGTTATGCTTGGATTTCCTAGCAAGTGAGTTAGACGCCTTCACGACTGAATGGTCATTTTTGGGTCTTGACATTTATCACAGTGTAAACTTCTTGGCATCAACCATAGAGATTGATGCTTACCAATCAAATCTTCAATTTAGTTGAAATTGTTGTGGCATTTTCATTTTGGAATCTCATGCCAACCATTAGACTGCCATTATATGCAGAGTGGGGTACTGTTCTCAACTTCTGAGATCAAAATATATAGGCTCCATCTTATTCCCGGTAGAGAGCTATTACTTCTTTGTTGAGTTCTCATACCCTTGACAAAGTAACAACTAGAAGCTACTACACTGATAAAATCAGTTGAATTCACTAACTAATCTAACATGCAATTGATCGGAAGAAAGGAATAAGGAGAAGAAATAGAGAGAAGTGAGGAGGTGAAGAAGATGAGTCTAATAATTCTCATTAACACAAAAATAAGACATACTTGAGTGGGTCCTTTTATAGACCCAACTTAACCACCTCTAACTAACTAACTAACTAACTAACTAACACTTAACTTTCCAATATTAACATATGAGTCCCTCAACGTATCATGAGCGCCAGCTAGTCTATTACAACAATACTCCCCTTCAAGCTGGAGGATGAAACACATTGAACACTCCGAGCTTGGACAAGAGGAAGTGATGCTGAGTTGATCCATGCCCTTGGTCATCAGGTCAGCCAATTGCAAGGTGGTGGAAATGTACTGTGGTGCCAACTGTCCATTCTTGATCTTATATCGAACAAAATGACAATCTATATCAATATGCTTGGTCCTTCATGGAAGATGGGATTGACAGCTATCTGCAGGGAAGCCTTACTGTCATAATGCAAAGGAACTGGCTACTGAACCTGAACTTGAAGCTCCTTTAGCAACCCCAAAAACTATGTGATCTATGCAACAATTGCTACTAGACTCCTATACTCAGCTTCTGCTGAACTTCGACTGATAGTTTGTTGCCTCTTGGATTTCTAGGAAATCAAGGAATCACCTAATATAATGATGTAGCATGTGGCTGACCTTCTGGTATTTGGACAAGAGGCCTAGTTTGAGTCATAGTAGGCAGAAAATTTGTTTATAGGTCATGTGTTTAACAAAATTTCAAGACCTGGAGCACTTTTAATATATTTTACTAAACGTAGTGCTGCATCTTAATGAGACTATTTAGGATGCTATATGAATTGGCTGAGTACCTAGACTGCAAAGCTAAGCTCTAGTCTGGTGATGGCTAAGTAAAGTAGATTCCCAATGAGCCTTTGATAACTCCCAACATCCTCTAGGTAACAACCCGACCGGTCGTTTTGAGAATTAACGATCCGTTTGGTAGCGTAAGGTCTTGGACAGTTTTACATTGAGGATATTGACCTGCGTGCATGGTTAGATTCAGTTACCGGATGGTCTGGAGTCGATTTGGAAGAGGGATTTTAATTTTGGACGCTTAAGCGGTGAGATTTGACCGGAGATTTGACTTTTGTGTAAACGGTCTCAGAATGAGTTTTGGGTAATGTCAACAGCATCGTATGGTGATTTAAGACTTAGACGCGCGTCCAGAATTGGTTTTGGAGGCCCCTAGAGTAATTTGAGGTAAATCGGCGAAAGTTGGAAAATGGAGAAAGTTTGACCACAGTTGACTTTTTGGGATATCGGGGTCGGAATGGAATTCCAAAAGTTGGGATAGTTCTGTAGCATAATTTATGACGTGTTTGCAAAATTTCAGGTCATTTTGAACGTGGTTTGGTTGGTTTCGGCATCGTTGCATAATTTTAGAAGTTTAGAAATTTTTAGGCTTGAATCTGAGATTGATTCGGTATTTTGATGTTGTTTTGGATGTTCCAAAGGTTCGAATAAGTTCATTTATTGGCATGTGACCTATTGGTGTAATTTGTTGAGGTCCCGAGGGGCTCGGGATGGTTTAGGATGGTTAACGGGAAGTTTGAAGTTTGGAAATGCAACTGGTGCTGCTGTACTGGTGTGGCCGCACCTGCAGATAGGGAACCGCAGGTGCGAGCTTTGTAGGTGCAGTAAAGATCTGCAGGTGCGAGAATAAGCGGACTGGGGCGCTCGTGCGGCTTCGCAGGAGCGGGGAATGGAGCACATGAGCGGAATTGAGCGCATGTGCGATTTGTCCATGCGCACCTGCGGTTGCGCAGATGCGGCTAAGTGGTCGCAGGTGCGAAAGTCCTGGCAGTGTCTTATAAGCGGGTGTTTGCCATATTTCTTCATATATGAGTTTTGGATTTCGGATTTGGGAGCGATTTTCGGGGGTTTTCAAGCTAATCGAATGGGTAAGTCTTCTTCACCTAGAATTTAATATATTCCATGATTTAGTCTTTGTTTTTATCGTTTAAATTGTGTTTCTGGTTGGGGAAAATGTTGGTTTTTGAAGAAAAAAATCTAAAATGAAAAATCATGATTTAAGGAACCAAATGATATTGGAATTTGATAAATTTTGTATGGTTGAACTCGTATCAGAATGGGTATTCGGTTTTTGTAAAGTGCGGGCCCAGGGGTCGACTTTTGGACCAATTTTTAGAATTCGATAAAGATTTAGACTTTATTATCCGGAATAGTTTCTTATAAGTTTTGTGTGCTTTGAAGTTGTTCTAGTTGGTTTGAGCCGTCCGGAGGCCTTTTCACCCGAGAAGTCCATTTTAGAGTACCAGGTTGTCGTCTTTGAGGTAAATATCTTGCCTAAACTTGTGTGGGGGAATTTTCCCTTAGGATTTGAGTCTTCTATGTTGATTGTAGTCCGTGTACGCAAGGTGACGAGTGCGTGCTCGGACTTATTTGTGGAAATTGGCTCTTTAGGATTCTTAGGTCCTTATATTCGCTGAGTATGAATTGTTCTTGGCATGATTGAATTTCCGAATTTCTAGTTTCATATTTACTTGCTTAAATGTAGGATTTCTTACTTTTAGATTTACTCCTCTTGCATGTTTGACCCCTAATTGACTTATCTGAAGGTTTTACTCTTTTTACTGACATGCTAGGCCCTCTTAATTCCTTATTTCAAATTGTACTTATCTTCATTTCATCATATAATTGTTTTGGTCTTACTAAAGTTATGATTATTTTCTTGCTGCTTGTCCTTAAGTGAAATTGTTGAATATCCTCGTAACTGCTCAATCTTAAAAGAAGTTTAGTATTCTATATCTTAGTTGACTTGCCCTTATATGGAGTTATCAGACTTGTGTGAGTTTTCTTGTTGTTGAATTGTGCATTTGGGTACGACTCCTATACGTTATTTTTCTTCCTTGCTGAGCTGTCCTTATTATGCCTAGTATTCCTTGTTGTGCTTATTACTTGCGACTAGCCTTGCTTTTTCTTGTGATCAAGGTTCTTGAATTGATGTATCTATCGTATCTTGTATTATTGTCAATTGTTGTTGTTGTACTTGTTGTGGTGATGCACGAGGTTTCTGCCGTGCGGTTGCTGATATGGGGGTTTGCACGAGGTTTCTGCCGTGCTGTGTTTTCTATTGATATTGCACATGCGGCGTGACAAGGCGGGATATGTATATGTGGGTTGCGTAGTGGCGAGACAAGGTGGGAACATGTTTATTCACGTGTGGCGAAACAAGGCGGGCATATACTTTACTATTGCGCACGTGGCGAGACAAGGTGGACTATGTCAGGGATTGTTCGTGATACTTGTGTTAGCTTGGGGGAATTCCTTGTTGTTGATATTGTGTACTGGAACATTTACTGTGTGAGTCTATTCGAGTGAAATTTGTGAGATGACTATGTACGTGTTGCCCTTTTTCTTCCCTTATGGTTATTGGTTGTTGAATCATGTTAGGACACCTACACAAGCATACACGCAATTAAGTACTATTAACGGATTTAGGGCTCCTTGTTGTTATCAAGTATAGATATTCTTGTGGTACTTACTATACGGGTGGAAATTACCCAATTGGCACGTGAGTCGTCCGTGCAGTTCTTATTCAAATGAGCGCGCAAGATGCCAAGTGTTAGGGTTTGAATATTGGGACCCGTAAATGGTGATTTGTCCAAGGTAGAACCTCGTGGAGATGACTATGAATTTGATGTAGAAGTGGTTGAAGTTGTTGAGTCATTAACTGTCGGTGTTGTATATTTACATTCCAGATTGTTTGTGTTCTATTCAATCTTGTGTTGTTTTCATGGTTTTCTGCTGATACTTGTTGTTTTCCTTCTTTATCAAGTTCACTGTATTGTTAGCTATATTGCGTAGACTTTATATGTATATCATTTTCCCTTTATTATTATATTGATACTTGTTTAGTTTATTAGACCAGTAGGTGTCTTGAATAGTCCTCGTCACTACTCACCGAGGTTAGTCTTGATACTTACTGCGCACCGCTGTAGTGTGCTTATAATAAACTTTTGCACATTTTTATGCAGATCCAGGTATTGATATTCTTGCCGAGGAGACTCAAGGTAAACATGTCGTCGCGTTCGCAGGCTTCAGAGTCACCTTCCTATTTTGCATTTACACTGTTTTTACTTACTTCCAAACAGTTGTAATTAGAAGTTGTAGTAAACTCTATAAAGATTATGACTTGTACTACCGGGTTTTGGGAATATGCTCATTGTATAAAGAAATCCCTTTTCTTAAGAAAAATATTAGATTTTATTTATTATTGTTTCTATTCCATGAATGTTAGGATTACCTAGTCCTTAAGACTAGGTGCCATCACGATACCCAACGGAGGAAAAATTTGGGTTGTGACACTCTTAACTATTCCTCTCCTTTTATCCCTACATGCTTATCATAGTCGACAATGATTAATTTCTGATTTAATTCAATAGGAGTGGATGTTGGCTTGGCTGCTGCAAGTCCAACTTCTGAGATCAACTAGAGAGCATACTTCCTCTATATGAGTAGTAATTTTATCTCATAACTTCAATTCCAAGTAAATATCCAAATTCTCCTAAATCTTTCACCTTAAAGGAACTGTGTAGGGTCTGTTTGGTTTATTTTATCAGCTCCACATTGTTGCCAATGATGAGAAAATCATCTGTATACACTAGGATGATGACAATGTGAGAGTTTGTCTTCTTGGTGAAGAGGGAACGATCATGAGCACTCTGAGAGTAACCTCCCTACAATAAAGCTTCAGTCAACTTAATATTCCACTACCTTGAGGCCATATAGTGAATTGAGTAGTTTGTACACTTTATGCTCCCCTTGTTTCTGGAAACCTTGAGGCAAGTCCATACAAACTTCTTCATAAATATATCCTTGCAAGAATTCATTATTTACATCCTTTTGAAATATAGTCCATCCTTTTGAAGCTGCAATGCTGATGATTGTCCTCACAGTGACCATTTTGGCCACTGGTGAGAATGTCTCATGATAGCCAAAGCCTTCCTGTTAAGTGTAAACCTTTGCCACTAGTCTACATTTATATCTCTCTATCCCCCATTTGATTTATATTTTACCTTAAACAACCATCTAGCTCCTATTGCTTTTTTTACCAACAGGCAAGTCAATCACCTCCCAAGTAGCATTATCTTCAAGTGCCTTAATCTCTTGTGACATTGTTGTTACATCCCGCATTTTCGTATGTTAAAGTTTTATCATAAGTTAATCGACGTAAGTTAATGAGATTATTTTGGGATTATAAGTATTACAGTATTTCAAACAAGTGATAAGTAAACTCGTGAAGGTGAAAGGGTAAGCGAATCGAAGGAAATGAGTTTCGTCGAAATTTGAAAATTTGGGATAAAATAGGTGCAAGCTATAATACCCCATAGTTTGGAATAATGCCATTCAAGCTACCACATGACCATGATAGTGAGGTGTATAAAGTGTGTTAAAAGTGAGTAATATTTTAAGTAATTTGAGATAATTCTTAATTATATGAATAATTATAAATTTTTAAGTGGGAGATTAACTTGTAAATTGAATTTTGTGGATAACTATTTGGATAATTGTTTGTGGGGGGGGGGGGTGACAAACCCACATGTGATTTAGGAGGACTTGGCAGCAAGCTAAAGTTACTTTAATGACTCTTGAATTATGATGGAGAGGTGTCACACTTAAGTTGATTTTGTGGCTTAATCATTAGATCTGGGGCCCACACCATATTAAGCATAAAAAAATCTCTCTACTTTAAAGAGAGGTGCTTATGTCCATTTGATAAGAAACGGATATTCACCAAGAATTCAAGCAAAAATACCGTATCATCTTAGCAACGTGAAGTGGCTTCAATCTTTCATACAAAGACTACGTAATATTATGTCAATGGAATTTTACGATTCTAAGGGAGTACGGTGCAATCTTTATCAAGGAATATCATACAGATTTTCTCTTACTTCAATCCGCCGTTACATATTTACTCGCAATCAACATATATTGGAGGGACTATCAAGAGAATCGATTCAGGTATGTTAAGGTTATCCCTTCTTTCCTTTTGGCATGCTCCATACGATACAAATGAAACAAGCAAATGCACAACTTCCATAAAATGACTAGATTCATAGAAATGCTAGAAATGCCTATGTTCCTGAATTGCCATATGTCTTATTATTTTATCGTATGTTCATGGGTCTCAAAAAATACGTAAGTTGATAAAGTTTATTTCATGATATTAATCAATGGCATAACGGTATTATGACACTTCGAAAGATTTTATTGATGTACTTCTCATGCATTGCATTCATTTATACATGTACATTGACCCATGACCAGATGGGATATGGGAAAAGGTTACGACGTTATAAACGTACCATCACCTGATCAACTGGTATACGTTGATGATTTTCCCATAGTGGTCGAGATGATATGACGGGATACCCTCAGAGGCTTGATGATGTTATGAATGCATATAACCAAGCACGGTATGACATTTTTACACATATGCATGACATTATAATTTTAAATGATTCACAGAGCTATTTAGATATACATGTGGAGTCTTTTACTCCATGTTTCTCTCATGTCTATTGTTTACTGATTTTCATTCCTTACATACTCGGTACATTATTTGTACTAATGTCCCTTTTGCCTGGGGACGCTACGTTTCATGCCTGCAGGTCCCGATAGACAGGTCGCTCCAAGTAGGCTATCAGCTCAGTAAAAAATGTTGGTGCGCTCCATTTGCTCCGGAGTTGTTTGTTTGTTCAGTATAATTTAGACATGTATTGTTTGGTATGTTGGGGCCCTATCTCGGCCTCATGACGTTATGTACTCTTAGAGGCTTGTAGACATATGTCATGTATATGAAAGATTGTATGGCCTTATCGATCTATGTTCAGTGTACGAGTGATTATTTTGGCCTTATAGGACCGTACGTCATATGTATAAGTCAGTATATTAGGTCGGGTCATTTTATGTCGAGTGTTCTCTCATGTTTTATTCTTTTTACCTTATACGGCCTTTTTGGCCCACTTACCTATGATGATGTGATAAGTAAGATATGTATTTTAGTACTCGGTTGAGTAAGGTACCGGGTGCCCGTTGCGGCCCATAGGTTTGGGTCGTGACAAAAGTGGTATCAGAGGTTCTGTCATAGGGAATCTACGAGCCGTGTCTAGTAGAATCTTGTTTGTGGGTGTGTCGTGTACCACACTTATAAGCAGAAGTCTATAGGGAATTTAGGACTATCACTCTTTCTTCTTACTCTAGATCGTGTGGTATAGCTCGGTTGTAAGAACTCAATTTCCTAAACTCTATCTTATTTATAATATGACGATGCCTACGTCTAGAAAGACAGTTGGTAAGAGATTGAATGTGGCTATGGAAGAGTTGAGTCAGAGGAACTCGATTTTTTATAATGCTTATGAAGAGTGTTGTAAGGTCTTTAATAGATCATGTGTGTACTAAGACATGTAAGCCTCTTTAAAAAGTAATAACTAATGCCATGAGCCGCAGATCAAGAGATAGCGTAAGCCTAAATAAAGGCTGAGCAGAAGGAGGAGGAAACTAAAGAGTTACATCAACGAAGTAAGTTAGGAGGGTGTAATTGTGATGGATAATGGATGATGTTTGGTCCTTCGATTGAGTAATGACTTGAAGAGTATTTCACAAATTGTACGGGATTAAAATACCCATTATAAGGTCAATCACATCGGGATACTATGAAATAGGGTTATGGAAGTATGGTATCGGTCTAGGTGGATCATTCTAATCATTTTAGATGTTCCCCAATAAGACGTGAGCCCTGGCGGCCATGTTACATAAGAGCTCAAGTTATAAGTGGTAGATCGTAGATCAATATTGAGGAGAATCAACAAGGTATGGATAAAAGTTACAAAGCATGAGATGAGATTAGGCCATCACTCTTAAGGATAAGAACTGAAAGTAACCAGGAGTTTGGTAGCCGAACTCGGTAAGATAAATTGAAGTAACAATTATGGTATAGTATGACTTACCTAGATGCAGTAAAATCGTGCGAACAGATAACCGAGTCTATGAAACAAGATATAGAAATATTCGTAAGTTCAACAAAGTACCAAGAAAAGAACTTCAGTATCCCTATAGATGCCTAGAGGGACATCTTGTCAAGCTCTGTATATCTTTACAAGTGAGGCCTAGAGATGGGCTAAAAGCTGGAGGAAAAAAGGGGAGAAGAGCCACATAGGCGCACTTACAAGGTCAGAGTCGTACATGCTGCATGATAAAAGGTAGCAACAGTTACGAGATTGGAAGGATTCCGACTACAAGTCATGGTATGAGAAAGAGGCCAAAAGGGGGGAATGCCTTGGCCTTTGGATTTATTCACAGAATAGTTGCCTAATGGCAAGGAGAATACTGAAGTATTCGGAAATCATAAGTCATGAAAATGATAAGTGCATCAGTTAACATTCGAGTACGAATTTTCCAAAGGGGGGAATGATGTTACACCCCATTTTTGTATGTGGAAGCACGCCATAAATAAATTGATGAAAGCTCGGAAATGAGATGTTACATCCCGCATTTCTTTTGTACGTTAAAGTTTCGTCGTAAGTTAATCGACGTAAGCTATGGAATGAGATTTATTTTGGGATTATAAGTATTATGCTATTTCAAACAAGGTATAAGTAAATTCGTGAAGGTGAGAGGGTAATCAAATCGAAAAATGAGTTTCGTTAAAGTTTTGCATTTTGGGGTAAAATACGGCCCGAGCTAAAATACCCGGTATTTATGGACTAGTACCATACAAGGTACCACATGGCCATGATAGTAAGGTATATAAAGTGTGTTAAAAGTGAGTAGTATTTTAAGTATTTGAGATAATTCTTAATTATGTGGATAATTAGGGAATTACCAAGTTAATTAGTAATTAGTGGATGATTAATTAGGACCTTGGATAAGACCAAGAAATCCTTAACGTGGCAGCCAACACAATCACCAAATTTGACTCTTAAAGAGATTGAAAGGTGGCACATTTAAGGGAGATATGTGACACCAAGTCTTGAAAGGTGGGGCCCACACCACCAAGACTTAAAATCCTTCTCCAATTCATAAATGAAGATATATTACATCTAAATAAAAAAGAGAGGCTTCTGCAAGATCAAATTTCAACGTGACTTACTTCAATTTTTCACTCAAACGAGATTTCGTAATGTTATAGCAACGGGATTTAACAATTTTAAGGAAGTACGGTGCAATCTTTCTCAAGAATATCATACGGATTTTTCCTACTCTGGTCTTGCCGTCACGTGTTTTGTCGCGATTGTCGTGTGTTAGAGGGATTGTCCGGAGAACCGGCTCAGGTATGTTAGGGCTATCCTTTCTTTCTTTTGGCATGGTCCAAATTATGCGGAGGAAACGAGCAAACTCATGATTTCCATAAATTACTCTATTCATAGAAATACTAGGGGTGTCTATATTCTTGATTCCCCATGTGAATTATTATTATCTTCTGTTCATGGGTCTCGAAAATACGTATGTTGGTAAAGTTTATTTCATGATATTAATCAGAGGCATAATGTCCTTACAACGTACCGAGAGATTTTATTGACGTATTTCATATGCATTTCATGCATTTACATAAGCACATTGACCCATGACCAGATGGTGTTATATACGCGTATATATGTAAATATATGTATATGGGATATGGGAAAATGTTACGACGTTATATACGCACCACCACCTGATCAGCTGGTATATGATGATGATGTTACCCACATTTGCTGAAATATGGTTCAAACGGTGTTATATACGCATATATATGTATGTATATTCAAATGGCATTATATACGTGTATATATGTATGTATATATATGTATGTGGGGTATGAGAAAGGTTATGGCGTTATATACGCACCACCACCTGATCAGCTGGTATACGATGGTGATTTTTCCCACAGTGGCCGATATGATATGATGGGATGCCTTCAGAGGCTGATGATGTTATGAAACATGTACCTATGCACGACATGACATTCATATTCATATGCATGATGCTAAAAGTAATTTATGATTTACAAAGCTATTCAGTCTTACAGGTTGAGTCATGTGCTCTATATTTCTTCCATGTCTCTTATCTACTTATTTATGTGCCTTACATACTCGGTACATTATTCGTATTGACGTCCCTTTTGCCTGGGGACGCTACATTTCATACCCACAGGTCCCGATAGACAGGTCGAGATCCCTCCAAGTAGGCTATCAGCTCAGCGAAAGATGTTGGTGCGCTCCATTTGCTTCGGAGTCGCTTGTTTGGTTAGTATGATTTAGACGGGTATTGTTTGGTATGGAGGGACTCTATCCCGACCTTTATGACATTTATGTACTCTTAGAGGCTTGTAGACATATGTCATATACGTGAAAGATTGTACGACCTTGTCGGCCTACGTTTTGAGTTTGTAAATGATTATGTTGGCCTATTAGGCCCGTATGTCACGTGTATATGATAATGTAATAAGAAAGATACGTTACGTTGGTACTCGGTCGAGTAAGGTATCGGGTGCCCGTCGCGGACCATCGGTTTGGGTCGTGACAAAAGCTCCCCCGAGGATCCCATGTACAAAAAAGAAAAGGCAAAAATAGTAAGTAAATCTACTCTTCACCTTCACTACTGCCTGAGTCTCTTCTAGAGCCCTCATTGGAAGTAGTTGAGATTGTTGATTCTTCCTATAAGGCCCTGGCTTCTTCAATCCTTTGGCGCTCGCTTCCTCGAAGGCTTGCCTCCTAGCTTGCAAGCGAGTCTGAGCGACGACCCGATCCAGTTTTAGCTCGCCTTTTTGGATATCTCTCTGGCCCGATCATTTGCGGCGGCATCATCCCTTTTGTACGAAGAAACAAATTCATCGGCCTCAGACTTGCCGCGGATAAGGTGGAAACCTCCTCTTGAGCACTTTGAAGGAGATCCTGGGTCGAGGCTAGCTCCCTCTCCGAGGCCACAACATCATTCAGCCGCTTCAGCTCGAGGATCTTGGCATCCTTGGCCATGACCTCCTCCCAAAGCTTCCCCACTAGGGCATCCTTTTGCCTAATCTGCAAATACAGAAGACAAGCTAATTAGCACAAATTATGGCAATAAAAGACAAGTTCATGGGTGCCAAATTACCTGCTCGATAAAGTCGGCTCTCTCTTGGAACGTTCTCTCTGAACGTACCCAGAGGTCGACCAACTCCTCCTCTTTTCGGGCATGCAGAGCCTTCAACTCGTTTAGCTCCGATGTAAGCTTCTCGAGCTCCTCCTCACGGAAAGTAAGCTCGTCATGTAGCTTGGAGAAAGCTTGGTCATACAACTTCTTTACCTACAACACAAAGAAAAAAAGTTAGAAAAGCAAGATTCAAAATTTGAAGCACAAATAGTATATCAAGAAGATCACCTACTTTTGAAGCCTCTTAGCCTCTTCAAGATCGACGGGGCAATCGAGATCAGTCTCCTCCTCAACGCCTTCAAAGTAATCTTTGAATGTATCATCCTCTCCCTGAGAGGTCCCCAAACCGGAGGCATTCCTGTTCTGGGCATCTTGAATCTCCCATGGAGAAAATGACAGGCCCGATTGAAAGCCACCTACGACATCAACTTCCATCGGGACTTCTTCTCGCCCCCGAAGAATTTCAGAATCAGGCCCTCCGAACTTGCCAACACGGACTGTAACATGTCCAACGAGTGTCTCGGGGACTGCGCCCAAACCCTCTTCAAGGGTCTCATCAGCACAAGGTGGGTCCTCTTCGGCCGCCTCCGATTCGGCAGTCTTCTGCCCAACAATTTTTGAAGCACCAGTGCTTCGTTTTACCCTTTGTACCAAAGGGCAGGTATGATCATATTCTTCCTCGGCACGCAGGCTCTCTGCGGCCATCGAGGTTAGGACCGTAGCTTCGGTTTTGGGCTTCTGAGCCTTTGCTTTCTTGGATTTAGGAGACTCCACCGGTGTCTCCTTCTTCCTTTTCTTGTCCTTGGCGAGTTTCGAAGCCTCTTCTTCACTGTGAAGGGGAGGTCTCATTAACACGCTTTCGCCGAGGCCTGCACAGGCATGATGTATCAAACTTACCTCCATAAAGAATACTTACAAAGAATGTGGAAATGACGGCAATATAAGCATACCGTGGTTCTTCGCTTGCCACCGCGTCTTGGCCAAATCACGCCAAACGCGCTTGCTATATGGAAAAGCGGCGTCTAAGATTTGATCCATCCTGGGAGGTCTTGGACCGCTCCAGGGAACAAAACAGTGGCTACGCAATCAGAGGAAAATCAATCAAATGAGAAGGAGGTAAAATCGGAAGAAGAAAAAGAGGTGATAAAACATATTTGTCACGACCCAAAATCATATCTTAGGTCGTGATGGTGCCCAACAGCGGGGTCAGGCAAGCCGACACTCAATTTACTAAGGGTTCTTTCTTATTAGATTAAACGTTTCAACATATACTCAGTTTTTAAAACTTAAAACATGAATCGACAAGGATAATTAGCAAGTTTTTAATCAAAAGCCCTCATGAAGAGGCGTGAGCCAATATATATACAAACCCGAAATCCATAATAACTATCACGCGTGTGCCAGGAACTAGTGTCATAAGTCCTATGGGCATACTAACAAAGTATACAAAAGATATAGTATACAGTCCCACTGTCTGAAGGAAATAGACGGGATATAAGCAAAAGGAACCCCATGGTGCTGCAGGAGATCGCCAGGAGAAAGCAGCTCACCGTGAAGTGAGGTCCGTCTATAATCAAAATCAAGCTCGGGTCCGACAACCAGATGCACCACCCTCAGAACCTGTACAATTAAGTACATAAGCGTAGCATGAGTACATAAACAAATATGTACCCAATGAGTATCCCGCCTAACCTCGAAGAAGTAGTGACGAGAGGTCGACTTGACACTCACTAAGGTCCAACCAAATGATTCACAAGATATAATATCAGTAACAAACATACAAGGATGATATAAGCAGTAAACATTTAAATACAGTAATTCAAGTAATTACTGGAAGTGAATATACAATTTCTACTTCGTTATTCTTTTCTTTCCTTTAAAAATATATGTCTGACCACTCAAAATTCATAAAAAGAATTCTTAACAATTTAACATGCGCATACAGGATAAGGACAACCGGCCTGAGCCATCATAATGATCATATTTGTGCACTGCCGAGGGTCGAACGGCCTGAACCATAATATATATCTTTCAATCTCGTCGTGACGTACGGCCCGCTCACATTAGAGTGGGGGAAATAAAACTCCGCTCGCGGAATGTAAATTACGAAGCGGTCAGATGCACACACAATCCACACATTTATTCTTTATAAATTACTCTTCGTGATCAATTCCTTAAAATTTCTTAAATTCCATGATCTTAGGGAAACAAGCCGCAAGTAATGTTAATTCACTAAGCATATAGTTCGTTTCAAGGAAAACATAAGGCATGGTGTAGGCCTAACTACCCGGACATAACAATAATTGTCGCTACGTACGGACTCTCATCACTTTGCGCGTACGTAGCCCCCACAAACATTAGCACATGGTCATTTAAAGCACCCAGGGGGAAAATTCCCTCTTACAAAGTTAGAAAGGAGACTCACCTCGTGTCGAATCTACTCCCCGGACCAAGAACGCGTCCTAAACTCTAAACTCTACACTCGAGGACTAGAAACTAGCCAAATGTTATACAAATACATCAATTTATGCTCAAAATATGGAAATCCTCCTACTACTAAGTCAAATTCGTCATTCTTGAAGAAATCCTAAAATCCAACCCCGGGCCGGCATGCTCGGAAATTCCCGAAGGAAACACTCACCCATAGCCTAAGGATCATTAATACATGATTTTTACTTTATTTCATAGCTAATTGACAAGAATTTTTCTAAATTCTCGAAGGCCCTAAGTTACTACCCAAATTCCTAAATTCTCACTAATTAAGTAGTTAAAATTTACTAAGAATGCATGCATTAACTAACTTTAGGATAGAATTTACTTACCTTGCAGTGGTTGGGTCGTTGAGCCCTTTTCCCAAGCTCTCAAAGTGTTCAAATGGAGGAAGAAATGAAGAAACAATGAAGAATCCCGTATTTAAGAAATACACTTCCTGATGGTCGATCCGCACCTGCGGCTCGAGGACCGTACATTCGGTCTCGCACCTGCGAGAAAAGGCTTGCACCTGCAGAAATGGACGAGGAAGCCTGGGCCCGCACCTGCTGAGAGGAGACCGCACCCGTGGCTCCGCTCCTGCGGAACTTTGTCCGCATCTCCGAGAAATGGGCTGCCCGCTGGGGGTCGCACCTGCGAGGATGGGACCGCAGGAGCGGTCCCGCACCAGCGACTGGGCAACCGCACCTGCGGTCATACTAGAACAGGTGCACCAGAAGCTATTCTAGCTTGTTTTTGGCCTCGTGTGGTGTCCGAGAGGCACCTGGGCCCACCCGAGGCCCCGTTCGAATATACCAACAAGTCCCAAATCATAATACGGACTCGCTCGACCTTCGGAACACCCAAAACAACGCTAAAACTCAAAATCACACCTCAAAACCCCTAGAACCAAACTTAGGAACTTTAAGTTTTCTTGACTTCGCTAACAACGCGCCGAACTGACCTATACTACTCAGAATGACACCAAATTTTGCAGACAAGTCATAAATGACATAACAGAACTATTTCCGGTCTCGGAATTCCGTCCGGACCTCGATAACTCAGAAACACGCCCCAAACCACAATAGGAACCTAAGTAACTCTTATTCAATATTGGGCACCAAAACGCTCCTGGGTCATCCAAAATCCATTCCAAACATACGCCCAAGTCCGAAATCATCATACGAAGCTACTGGAACCGTCGAAGCTCGATTATGAGGTCGTTTACTAAAAATGTTAACCGAAGTCAAACTTGGCCTTAAAGGCCAACCTTAAGGAACCAAGTGTTCCTATAGCACTCTAAACACTTCCGAATCCCGGACCACCCGCCCACGCAAGTCATAAATCACAATAAGCCGCTATGGGAAGTTTCATTTAGGGGAACGGGGTCCGATAACACAAATCTACCGGTTGGGTCGTTACATTCTCCACCTCTTAAACAAATGTTCGTCCTCGAACGGGTCTAGAATCATACCTGAAGTGCTGAATAAGTGCGGATATATGCTCCGCATGCCCTCCTCGGACTCCCAGGGCGCTTCCTTGACTGGTTGGCCCCTCCACTGGACCTTCACTGCAGAAGCTCTCTTGGACCTCAACTGGCAATCCTGTTTATCAATAATAGCAACTGGCTCCTCCTCGTAGCCCAACCTCACAGCCAACTGAATAGCGCTGAAATCAACTACGTGAGAGATGCCGATGTGGTACCTCTGGAGCATGGATACATGAAAGACCGGATGAATTCCTGATAAACTGGGAGGTAAGGCTAGCTCATAAGCAACCTCCCCAACTCGCCTCAACACCTCGAAGGGACCTATAAACCTCGGGCTTAGCTTTCCCTTCTTCTTAAACCTCATAATACCCTTCATAGGCGATACTTTCAACAGGACCTTATCCCCTTCCATGAATGATACGTCGCGCGCCCTCTGATCCGCGTAACTCTTATGTCTAGACTGTGCTGTGCGGAGCCTCTCCTTAATTAAATTCACCTTCTCCAAAGCATCCCTCACCAGGTCGGTGCCATATAACTTAGCCTCACCAGGCTCAAACCACCTGATAGGAGAATGACATCGCCGACCATACAAAGCCTCAAATCTCAATGCTGGACTGATAACTATTATTGTAAGCAAACTCGGCCAAAGGCAAGAACTGGTCCCGCTGACCTCCGAAGTCAATCACACATGCCCTGAGCATGTCCTCCAATATCTGAATTGTACGCTCCAATTGACCATCAATATGAGGGTGAAATGTTGTGCTGAGGTCTATCTGGGTACCCATATCACTATGCAATGCTCTCCAGAAGTGCAAGGTGAACTGAGGACCTCGATCTGATATGATGGAAACCAGCACACCATGCAACTGGACTATCTCCTGAATGTAGATCCGGGCCAACCTCTCAGAAGTATAAGTAGTAGCTACTGGAATGAAATGCGCCGATTTGTTCAATCTATCCACAATGACCCAAACCGCGTCAACCTTCCGCAAAGTCCGAGGCAACCCAACCACGAAGTCCATAGTGATGCGCTCCCATTTCCACTCAGGAATATGCATCTGCTGAAGTAGGCCTCCTGGCCTCTGGTGCTCATACTTAACCTGCTGACAATTAAGACACCTAGCCACATACTCCACAATATCTCTCTTCATCCGCCTCCACCAGTAATGTTGCTTCAAATCACGATACATTTTCGTAGCACCAGGATGAACAGAATATCGAGAACTGTGTGCCTCCTCTAGAATCCTCTCCCTCAGGCCATCAACATTAGGAACACATAAGCGGCCCTGAAGTCTCAGAACACCAACCTCTCCAATAATAACCTCCTTGGCCCTACCCTGAACCACTGTCTCTCGTAGCTCAGCCAAACACGGATCATCATACTGCCTAGCCCTAATCTCCCCAATAACGAAGACTGAGCAACCACATGTGCAAGAACTCGACGGGGCTCTGAAAGTTCTAATCTCACCAGGCGATTGGCCAAGGACTGAATGTCCAAGGCTAGAGGTCTCTCCTCTACAACAATATAATCCAAGCTACCCATACTCTCCTCCTTCCTGCTCAAAGCATCTGCTACCACATTTGCCTTGCCCGGATGATAAAGAATGGTGATATCATAATCCTTCAACAACTCAAGCCATCTACGCTGCCTCAAATTAAGATCCCTCTGCCTGAACAAGTGCTGCAAGCTATGGTGGTCTGTATAAACCTCACAGGACACTCCATACAAGTAGTGCCTCCAAATCTCAAGAGCATGAACAATCGCCGCCAACTCCAAATCGTGCACATGATAATTCTTCTCATGAACCTTCAGCTGGCACAAAGCATAAGCAATAACTCTCCCTTCCTGCATTAATACACACCCCAAGCCATCACGCGAAGCGTCACAATATACTGTATACATCCCAGAACCGGAGGACAATACTAGAACTGGTGCTGAGGTTAATGCTGTCTTGAGCTTCTGAAAGCTTGCCTCACGCTCGTCAGAACATCGGAACGGGGAATTCTTTTGAGTCAATCTGGTCAATGAGGCTTCAATAGAAGAGAACCTTTCCACAAATCGGCGATAATAGCCTGCTAAGCCCTTTTGGTCAAGGGTAGGACGTATTTGGTTAGAGTGAGTTTTATCTTTCCTTAAGCACTTCATTTTTTTGTTGCTCTCACATTTTCTTGACTCTTTGAGTCTTTTTATCTTTTGTAGGGTTGGAGAGACACTTTTTCATCAATTCCCTTTATTTCTTCTTTTTGTTCATTCTTTTCTTTTCATTCTTTTCTTTGCCTTTTCTCTTCTCTTTATTTCTTTCTTTCTTTCTTTCTTTCTTTTGTGCCTTCTTTTTCACTTCATCACATCTCTCTTCTCTCCCCCAAACTTATGTTTTTTTCCTAGGGCCAAGGGAAGATCGGGTGCCAAGAAAGGGTAAAAAAATGGTTAAAGGCTTGTAACTTAGGTACAAAGAAAAGGCTTAAGGCTCAAAAGGGTTGACTAGGAAATATTTCTCTTGGAAGGTCATGGAAGTGTTCAATTCTTTTTTCAAGCCAAGGAAAGCCTATAGTCACTTCTCAAGCCAAATTACACCTAGAATTTTGCCTAGACAACACTCAGGGCAAGTTCTAGACTAGTGGCACGGAACTTGGACTTGCAATTACGAATTTCTCACCAGTCACAGCTAAAGGATTGTTACAGAAACCGAGTCGAGGGCCCACAACGAACTTAGTTGTGCTTTGAGTAACAAAAATGGTCCCGAAGAACCACCCGATGATTATCGACCAACACAAGAGTCCCAAGATCATCACTATCACCATCCTCAACACAACGGTTTGTCTTTGACCATGGGATCAAAGGAAACTGTGTTAGGCCCAAGTGAAGCTTTGCTTGAGGCACCGTTATTGAAAAACAAAACAACAAGAAAAGGAAAAACAGACTCAAACCCTTAAGAAGGNCAACCATGGCGTTAAGAAAACCAAAGGCTTATTGCTCACAAGAAAACCAAACAAGAAGCTATGAAAGAAAAGTAAGAAGCTATAAAATAGAAAAGAAATGCGTAAAATAAAGTAAAGTGCGTGGGATGGAATGAATATGTACAATAAGGGAATTAGATGAATATTTACAATGGATAGTTATCTTATACATACCAAAAAAAAATAACGTAAAGAAAGAGAAACAAAAGTTGTTTTCATTATACATCCCGATGTAACCAAAATAAAATGCCTGTATGGCCACTCCCTCAACTAAAAGAAAGCATTGTCCTCAATGCTATAAAGAAAAAAAAGGGTGCAAAATATGGGGGAGAGAGAGTAAAGAAAACTCCCTATTGGCTCTCGGCCTGCTGTGGTCCCTGGTGCTCTGTCTGAGATGGGGTAGGAACTTCCTGAGATGAGGAAGGAACTGCCTCAGATGGGGACCTGTAGGAGCTGGATCTGGTATAGCCTGTGATGGAGCTCCGATGGGCTGAGCCTCCTGGCTCTGAGTCTGGGTGTGCTCTATGGGGGGTTCTGCCAGTATAAGCCTGATGTTCTGGGCACGGGGCATGACCTTCCTCTTCTTCAGTGGCCTCACCGGCTCCTCCTCCTGCACTGACTGAGGCAATGGCTGCTGCTCTGGTTGGGGCTCTGTGGGGTCTGCTAGTAGCATCTCTAAAGGAATCTGATCGCCTGATAGCTTGTCGACCTCCTTTCTCAGCTTCGCTACCTCCTCCTTTGACGCCCTGGTCTTCCTCAGCTTCTTTGTTTCTTTGGCCAGCTTTACCAATGCACTCTCATGTGCACCCACTGCGTCCAGGATTTTCTTCTGATTCTCCAAAATTTCTTTCAGAGTGTCCTCAATGGACTGCGGGACCTGTGGTGGGAGAGGAGTAACTGGGACTGCCACGGATGTAGAAATTGCAGTCAACTTTGTAGTAGTTGACTGCATCCAGCTGGTGAGGCTAGTGAGAGTCATGTTCAGCCGTTGAGCAGTCATGGGATAGGCTCTGGTGGAGGGGATGTCTGTCGCTGTAGAGGAAGATGGGCCTGGATCCTCCTCTGGAATGGCATGCTGGGGCAGTGAGGGTTCCGCCACCACCACTGGCTCTTCAGACTGGCTAGTGGAGGCAACCGACTTTCCCTTTGACTTCTTTTGGGGTTATCCTCATCTTTCAAGTCATACCAAGAGAAAGGTGCTTTGGGCTTGACTTTGGTGTCAAAGCGCTTCATAGTCACTTCCTGGTCATCACAATACATGGTCAGGTAATGAGGATAAGGGTAAGAAGTACCACCTGTGCTGACCACTCGGCTAATGACCTCGGACATCACACTCCCCATATTGATGGGGTATCCAGCCATGATAGATGCTATTAATATAGCCCTACTGAGAGGGAGCGTCTGGTCATGATGAGTCGGGTCTATCCTACTACATACAAAAGTCTCCCATCCTTTAGCTTCGAAGTTCAGGGTCCTCCTGGTGATAGTCTTTCCAGCCGTTAACCACTCCGGGGTGTCCTCAGGCTTGGACAAGTGCAAGGCCAACCAATTTCTCGTAGCATCCTTTTCGGAAAGTTTTTCCCGGTATAATGAATCATCCACATCATCCATCTCCAAATAGTTATTTAGTGAAGGTCCGTCAAAAGGCACAGTGAGATTGCAAACTTTGGATGCCTTTGAGTCCTTTTCAAAAAAAGCAAGTTGGTGTAGAACTCTTTCACTATATGCTCATTGGCCTCCGAAAGATGCTCAGTGAAATAGGACCATCCTTTCCTGTCTCAGAATTGCTGCCTCACATTGGGATTGTATGTGGATAAATCTTTCAGTGAGAAGGTGCGCTCGGGGATAAGATATCGTGCAGTCCACAACTCCCTGAATCTGTGGAAGGCTTTCTCACTTACAAAATGATCCTTCCACACATCCGGGTTCCTAGTGCGCTCTACCCCCTCAACCACCTGCGCATCCCCTTTGCCGTCACTTGAATTCTCCCCAGACAAGGAAGCTGTAGGGGAAGTAGAATATGAGTGTTCACTGGAGGCGGATTTGGCTGGAGACACTGCTCGTGCTGGGGCCGGGAGAGATGAGATCGGGTCAATTGGGGATGAATGTGATGAGGCCTCCTTTGATGGAGCATATTCACTTCCTGATGGTGAAGGAGGAAAGGTTGTAACCCGACTGGGCCGTCATGATGACTGAGGTAATGTAACTTTTGAAGGTTGCTTTGGTTCCCCCGGGCCTCTACCCCTTTGAGTTTCTCCTCTACCTGTGTTTTTGCGACCTCCTCCATGAGATAGTACCATTTCCTGTAAAGTACACATAAGTGAACATGGTTAGTTTCCTGAACATTGATGTGCAGACACTTGAGTAGTCATTGAAGTTTAAGCATATTGGAATGAGGCAAGACACACTGGACAGACTTCACGGACCGCGAAAAGTCGACCGCGGCCGAGAAAGTCTAATCATGCTTTGAGCAGGACACACCAGACTGACTTTGCGGACCTCGAAAATTCGATCGCGGCCGTGAAAGTCTAATCATGCTTTGAGAAGGACACACTGGACTGACTTCGTGGACCGCAGAAAGTCGACCGCAACCGCGAAATTCTAATCAAACTTAAGCAAAATGAAGCATCGTGGTCCGTGAAAAATGGACCGCGGACCGCGAAAATGGCTATTTACCTAGGGTTCCAGAGCACTGTGTTTGCATCATATTGACATTACGAACCGCGAAAAGTCGACCGCGGCCGCGAAGTCAATTTCTAGTGAGCTTTTGTTTCTATACTCAGCCAAATTCCTGTGTCAAAATCATCCTACACATCCAAAAACCAGTTAGTGTAAAAGTGAAACCCAATTTACCAAGAAAAACAAAGAAAATGAAAGTAAAGACACATGGGTTGCCTCCCAAGAAGCGCCTGATTTAACGTCGCGGCACGACACATTTTACCGGGATCATTGGAGATGAAGAAGTGCCACCACGTGGCTGTCATCAACTTTGCCAAGATAGTGTTTTACCCGGTGACCATTCACTCTGAATACTTCACCACTTTTGTTCTTGAGGTCAAGAGCCCCAAATGGAGTAACAAATACCACTTCAAAAGGCCCACTCCACTTAGACTTTAGCTTCCCGGGAAATAACCTCAACCGAGAATTGAACAATAAGACCAAGTCACCAACTTTGAACTCTTTTCCTCGAGCATATTTCTCATGTAGGTACTTCATTTTGTCCTTATACAAGGACGAACTGGAGTATGCATGGAATCTAAACTCATCCAACTCATTCAATTGCTCCACTCTAATATTTGCAGCTACATCCCATTCCATGTTCAACTTTTTCAAGGCCCACACAACCTTGTGCTCCAATTCCACCGGAAGGTGGCATGATTTTCCAAAGACGAAGCGATATGGGGACATCCCAATTGGGGTCTTGTAGGCGGTCTGGTAAGCCCAAAGAGCATCATCTAATTTCTTAACCCAGTCAGTCCTATTGGCATTGACCATTTTGGATAATATGCTCTTTATCTCCCTGTTTGACACTTCAACTTGGCCACTAGCCTGAGGGTGGTACGGAGTAGTGACTTTATGGTTGACCCCATACTTAGAAAGCAAGGAGTCAAAGGCTTTGTTGCAAAAATGTGACCCCCTGTCACTGATGATGGCTCGTGGAGTGCCAAACCTAGTAAAGATATTCTTCTTGAGAAAGGCTATCACACTTCGAGCCTCATTGTTTGGTAAGGCTATGGCCTCCACCCATTTTGACACATAATCAACCGCGGCCAAGATGTACGTGTTCCCACATGAACTCACGAATGGCCCCATGAAGTCAATGCCCCAAACATCAAAGATATCTACCTCGAGAATTGAGTTTAAAGGCATCTCATCCTTTTTGGAAATTCCCCCGGCTCTTTGGCATTCATCACACCTCTTCACTAGGGTACCAACATCCTTATACAAAGTGGGAAAAAAGAACCCACAACTAAGCACTTTAGAAGTAGTTCTCACCCCTCCGTGATGACCACCATTCGGCGAGGAGTGGCAAGACTCAAGGATGTCTAGTTGCTCTTCCTCCGGTACACATCGCCGGATTACCCCATCAGTGCAAATCTTAGATAAATAAGGTTCATCAAAATAGAAATCCAAGCTATCCCTTCGAAGCTTCTTCCTTTGGTTAGAAGAGAGATCAAAAGGGACAACTCCGGTGACTAGGAAATTAGCAATATCCGCAAACCATGGCGTTTCTCTCATGGACATTGAAAGGATTTTTTCATCCAGGAAATTATCATTGATCTCAAGTCCGTCACAAGGACGTCCTTGATCTTCCAACCGGGGAAAATGATCGGCAACTTGATTCTCACTCCCTCTTCGGTACACTATCTCTAGATCAAACTCTTGTAACAACAAAGCCCATCTCATAAGTCTTGCCTTGGAATCCTTTTTGGTCATGAGGTACCGGAGTGCTGCATGGTCAGTGTGAACCATGACTTTGGTACCCATTAAATAAGCTCGAAATTTTTTCATGGAAAAGAGTATAGCTAGAAGCTCCTTCTCCGTGAATGTGTAGTTCATTTGAGCAGAATTCATTGTCTTGCTGGCATAGTAAATTGGATGAAACACTTTGTTCACCCTTTTCCCAAGCGCAGCACCCACAGCAACATCACTTGCATCACACATAAGCTCAAATGGGGCACTCCAATCCGGTACCGTGATGATGGGAGTGGTAGTGAGCTTGTGTTTTAAGAGTTCGAAAGCTTTCATACACTGCTTATCAAAATTGAATTTGGCATCCTTTTCTAACAGCTTGCATAATGGATTCACCACCTTAGAGAAATCTTTGATAAACCGCCGGTAAAAACCGGCATGGCCAAGAAAGCTCCAGACTCCTCTCACTGAAATAGGTAGTGGCAGTTTTGAAATAACTTCGATCTTTGCCTTATCAACCTCAATGCCATTCTTTGAAATCTTATGGCCCAAAACAATTCCTTCCTCCACCATAAAGTGGCATTTTTCCCAATTCAAGACCAAATTTATTTCTTCACATCGAGCAAGGACTTTATCAAGATGACTCAAGCATTCGTCGAAGGAATTCCTGGCAACACTAAATTCGTCCATAAATACTTCTAGAAAGTCCTCCACTATGTCGGTGAAGATTGCCATCATACATCTTTGGAAAGTAGCTGGGGCATTACAAAGCTCGAAAGGCATTCGAGAAAAAGCAAAAGTTCCATATGGGCAAGTGAAGGTGGTCTTCTCTTGATCCTCTGGGGCTATCAAAATTTGATTATATCCAGAATACCCGTCAAGGAAGCAATAATAGGCTCGACCTGCAAGCCTATCCAATATTTGATCCAAGAATGGTAAAGGAAAATGGTCTTTGCGGGTCACCATTTTGAGCTTGTAGTAGTCCATGCGCACCCGCCATCCGGTAACCTTTCTTGTAGGAATGAGCTCATTCTTATCATTTTTTATCACTGTCATTCCACCCTTTTTCGGAACGCATTGGACTGGAGAAGTCCAGGCACTGTGCGAAATTGGATAGACCACACCCGCATCAAGCCATTTTATGATCTCCTTTTCACCACATCTTGCATAGCTTCATTGAGTCTTCTTTGATGTTCAACAGAGAATTTGGCTCCATCTTCCAATAAATCTTGTGCATGCAAAATGCGGGGCTAATACCCCGAATATCAGCCAAGGTCCAACCAATTGC
>ML365457.1:0-10322 GCA_005239505.1 Nicotiana paniculata
ATATATATATAAAAGTGGTCTCTCATCCAATATAAACAATAAAATTTAACTTGATTACCATATTGTCTTTATATTCAAGTTATTATATCAGGCATATTCTATGAATAATGATCTGTCATCTAATTGTAAATAACTTACCTTGATGGAAATACTTATGCGCATAAAAGTTGAACTCTAAAATAAACTAAGGCATTAATAACATGCATAGTCAATAGCTTGAATTCGTCCCTAGCAAATATGGGGCAATGAAAGATGTCATGAAACTTGCAATATTATTTTTACTACAGTATATAGAAATACTGGGACAGGAAAATCGCTTAAAGTTGAAGATTGAACGTGAGTTCCCGTATTTTTTCTTTTATTAATTCAGTTAAAATTTGTTATTCAACTAATAATCTTTAACTAGTTCACCGAATTAAAATAGTGGGTGAAATAGTTATAAATGTGCTTGACTATGTGGGAAAGAAGAAGAAAAGAAGAACAAGGGTGGTGGTGAATAATTGAGCAACAAGGACGAAATAAATAAAGGCAAGTTGGTTGATGAGCTGGATGGCATGTTTATTTGGGGTCCCAAAAACACTACTTTGGACTATTAAATTGGACAAAACAGCTCCACATTTCCAAAAAGCCAATCCTAACAAAATTTCGGTGGTCAATTTTCTCCTTCATTTATCCTCTTTTTTAATCTTTTTTTTTACTTCATCGGTTTACTTTTACTTATTCACTATTTTAAAAATAAATTTTAATTTTACTTATCCATTTTCGCATATCAAGAGTAAGTAATTTATTTTCCTATTTTATCTTTAATATTAACTATTCATTTCAAATTTATTTTTTAAATTCATTAAGATTATACGCCAATTAATATGGCTATCATGATAAATTATGCACTTTATTTATTATTTTTTAAGGGATGTGCAAAGTTAATAATGGACAAGTAAAATTAAATACAGAGAGTAATTAATTAGATTTTACCATTAGTAAGGTTTAAATTTCACCAAATCTTCTCTCTTTATCTAATATTATTCACGAATTCATTAAAAAAAAACTACTACTCCATCAATTACAAGTAATCTGGAGTTCAAAAAGAAAAGAAAGTTAATGTATGCCAAATATGAATAAAATAGTGAAGCTATCATGATTAGGGGTGAGTATTTGATATTTCGGTTCGGTACTTCGGTACTCGGTTTATTAATTGTGTATACTAAATATCGTACCAAAATATTTCGGTACGGTTCGGTATTTCTTATTTCGGTTCGGTTCGGTACGATTTCGGTACGGTTTCAGTTTAAGAACAATTGTTATCTATCTTAAAATTATCATTTTCGGATTCAAATTGTATATGCAAAGAAGGTTAAAATGCATACACCTTTTATGGAATCACACTTATTTTGAATCCATAGCAAACCCATTGCTCTTCATAATTTCAGCAACTGAGATTGATGTGCTTAAAAAATTTTAACATCTCCCTTTTGGTACAGTTCAATGTGTTCTCATCCATTTAGTTAACTGATTTGTGCCTATACCATGGTGTTGTTAAAAAGATCGATAAGCCTAAGCAAAAGGACAGTTTTAGAAGAAATCAGTGCAAATGGATTTGATCCACTTAGACACTATTTTAAGTTTTTGAACTTTTTAAATGAATTTTTGTCCCCAATGAATTATTATGCTTTAGTTTTGCTTAAACATAGTTCAATTTGAGATTAATGAGGTAATAGTATATGCAATTGGTAAATCTATCGCTAGCAGTAGCACTAGCTAGCTCTTTTATTTACACTGCTAAAACAAGGGTAATCTATAATTTTTAAAAATATAGTTGAAACCTTTGTAATTAGAAAGTGAAAACCAGAGAAAGTTTGTGTAATTAAATCCTTTATTTCTGTTTGCCTTCATAATATGATAAATTAACAATGGCTTGTAAAAGACTCTGAGGTCTTATAAACGACGAACGAAACTTGATTTAACTTGTTCCTTAAGCTATTTCGATATTTCGGTATATCAAAATACTGAAATATAAAAAACTCAATACCGTATACCGAACTGAATTACCGAAATGTTTGTACCGAAATAAACCAAAATACCGAATAAACCGAAACAAAAATACCAAATTAATTCAGTTCGGTTCGGAATTCGATTTTTCGGATTTTATGCCCACCCCTAATCCTGATATCAAACAATTTGTTTTGTATCCATGGTCATACAACAAGCCACGACAACGTAAAATGAAAAGGAAAAAATTAAATCATTCGTAAATATACAAAAAAAAAAAGTACTCCTTTTGTTTCAAATTATATGGCAAAGCTTAAATAAACACATAATTTAAATAAGAAATAAATGTTTTTGAAGAGGTTAGAAAAATATCTCCACATTGTTAGACCTATGTTTTATGATAGAAAAATATTTTACTTATATTCCAGGAAATAAAATCCAAAGAAAGAAATCAAGAAAGCTGAATGAAGGTGATGTTTTAGACGTCAATACCACACAAGAAGATAGGTTAATTTGTGTGGTACCGAATTTTTCGAGTGCTGTCTCTCTAGAAGAACCTGGTTCTTCTTGGTGTTCCAACTTCTACTGTTGCGGAATAATAAAAGAGTAGAGCAAAAACACAGAGATTTTAACATGGAAAACACCTGGCTCAAAAGGTGAAAAAACCACGACCTACTCCTCAGTAAGATTTGCTCAAACTCTTCACTAAAACTCTGAGCCAAAAGGACTTACAAAATAAACTCTTTTGTAATCCTAGGACTAACTCTAATCCCTTCGTAGTAACTAGCCTCTAGCTAATTTCTACAAGCTTCAAGTTAACTCTAACTTGAACTGTTCAATGTGTACCTATTACAATTGCTTCTATGAAAGCTGACAAGATACAATATTAAATCGCCTACTACAACCAACTAGACTCAATGACAAACAAATGGAACTGGTTCTTCTAGCTGGTCTATAGGCTTTGTATCGCACAGTAATTCTGCTGGCAAAATCTCTGGGAATTTTGCTTTTAGATCTTGATTCACTTCTGCACTTGTGTGTTTGTACTTCAAGCAAGAATACTTCAATTATTATAGAGTTAGTTGTTGAGTTTGTCATTCAGTTCTGGTACAACTCTTCCTGGGAGAAAGAGTTCGTATTAAACTCAACTTCCTTCCTTCGTTACTGTCCTTGCTGAATTCAACTTCTATTCTCTTATCAATTTGCAATCTTTTCGCATTAGGAGACACTCTCTTTGTTCATTGATAATTCACAATCGCATTCATCTCCTATGCATATACGGTTCATGTGCCAACGCTTCAGGTCAAGTATGTGTGCTCTGATGGACCTGGTTCAACTGGTCAGACATTTGTCAATCTTCAAAACTATGCAGTGACTTGGGTCAACAAATTCTCCCTTTTTGATGATGACAAACTCTGTGCTTCTCCCTGTATACACTTCAAACACTTTATATGTTTTTTAAGCATTTATCATAGAGAAACCAGGTTCATTAGGTTATAAATATCATAATTTTTGAATTTGAAAAACACATACCTTAAGCACATATCTATCTTTCCCCTTTTGGCATCATCGAAAATTTGCAAAATGATAAACTTACCAGAGTTGCTAACAATTACTCATGGCCATTGAGGCAACTGCAGGTGCAAACATGATTAATCATCATAAGAAACCAATAAATGTAAGCTATCTAAGAAACTGAGACAAGTCAATAACAAAAACAACAAAATCCATTGATTAGTACGCAAGTCAAGCACCATACAAAAAAACTAAAACAGTCATAATCATGAGCAAGACAGAATAAAAACAACAGAAACATGTCCCGAACTGAGCACTGAAAGGGGGTTTAGGTAGGTCTGGACAGCCTAAGGATGGGAAGGTGCAGAGGAGGTTATGGTATTGGTTTGTAGAAGAGAAAGCATCTGGTTAATAACACCCTCGTTCTTTTCCTTCTCTTTTGCTCATTCAGCCCTGAGAGCAACCCGCTCAGCTTCAACCTCAATCAAACGAGATTTCAAACGAAGGATCTCCATATCTTTGATCTCGCTTTCCTGCACCAGAGTTCTGACTTTGCTGTTGACAGGCTGCTTCCTAGATGAACCAGGTTCATCTGCAGGAACAGTGACAGTATAATCGCAAGTCAGTAAAGTATCCTTCCCAAAATAGTCCTTGGCAGTAACCATCTCAACCTTTTTCACAGGAACATCAAAATGAGCAAGCACAACTGTCACAATAAAGCAATATGGGATAGCATGTGCTTTTGTTCCATTCACAACTCTGTCCAAGAGTTGGATGATGAAGGCTAGCCAGTTGATTTGCTTTCCCCTATACAAACACTCCATCAAGGTCAAATCCATATAGTTGGCTATGTGCCTTTGTTCTTGTCTTGGCAGCAAGAACTTGATGACAAACTCGAAGAACAACTTGTGCTATGGCTTCATTTAACTTTTGTAGACTGGCCTGGGTTCAATTTCACTTTCATTATCACTGAAGAATCTGGTAATGTTGATTGTTGAGGCCATCCCATCCAAAGTAGGCCATCGTTGAATCTTCGTAGCCCTCAGCAGAAATGTGCATAATTTCTCCCAGCTCTTTAGCATCAAAGGAGACTTGACTTTCTTTGACTGTGATAGTGACCCTGCCGTCCTTGACCACTGCATTACCCATGAACTCCACCAGTTCAACTCTAGCCAACCTTCCTTCCATGTGAAGGACCATGTTCTTCCACCCCTGAACATCCAGTGTGTCCAGCAGGTATTGCATCCCAGGTTCCTCGAGATCCTTTAACAACTTTCCCTTCAGAATTATTCTTTTGCCAAACAAGGTGATTCTGTCAGTCACCTCACCAACTTCCCCCTCATCTTCTCCACTCCACTCTTTATCATCATCTTTCTCAACGACCTTCACTTCTCTTGCCTTGAACCTGGTCCTTTAATAGTTCTTGTAGGTGTGGTAGACACTGTAGCTGACTACTTTGAAGAAGCCTTAGCATTTTTTGATTTTGGTGCCTCAACCACAACAAGAGCAGTCTGCTCCTCATGATGGACCAAGTCCATCGTATCCTCTTCAACCACAACAGTCTCCATAGGCTCTCCTACTTTAGCCTTTCCCTTTGAAACTTTCTTTTTCTTTCTCTCTAGCAGAGCCCTCTCAAACATTTCTTCTTCCTCTCTCACAGCACTACGTGTAGCAGGCACCTTAGGAACATGAGCATTAGCAACTACATAAGCTTTCCTCTTCTTAGAAGGAACTGGGTTAGTAGCCTTCTTGGACTTCTGAGTCCTCCTTTTCTTGGGGTTATAGGACTCCCCCAGTTTCCTTAGCTTGTCAGCCAACGTCTCGTACCCAGATGAAACAGGTTCATCTGCTCCTTTCTTCAAGCTTGCTAAACCTGTCACTGCTTCCTCGACTACACTTCCCCCTAACTTTGTGACATCTTCTCCAACCTTCTCAGGAATGGGACCACATATAGCCAATGTGGTACCATCCTCCCCAAATCCCTCTCTCAAGAAATTTGCCTTTTCCCAATTTTCTTTGCCTACTCGGCACTTCAACATCAACTACCGACCCAACCAAAACAAACTTGTTCTCAGCATTAACAGATTCAGAAATAGCATCAAGACTACCTTGTTCAGAATTTGATGAACCAGGTGCTTCATCCTCGTTGGCTGATTTAAAAGATTCACTTGATGATTCAGAATTATTATCCTTTTCAGCCTGCAGAATTTCCTCCAAGAATCTTGCACGGGACCCAGAAGCCACTGATTTTCTGGCAAGAACCTTTACACGGCGACCACGGGGGGATGGGTTAGGGTTAGGTTAGATGTGCGTTCGGGAATATGAGGGTTTTCAGGGGTTGAGGTTCTTTATGGTGATTGAGAACTGTATACAGATGGAGAATTTGAATCTGATTGATAAAGCCCTCTATCATAATCACGATTTGGCGATGAAGAAGAAGAAGCAGGTGGTGGTGAAGACATGATTACGAGTGTTGTTAGGAAGAAAAGAAAAGTGATCAGTTTTGAATAGAAGAATAATGATCTTGGTTCGACTTATTAGGTTATTAAGAAGAGAGGCAATGATGGCCTTTTATAAGTTGTGGATATTAATTATACAACGGGCAGAATTTTTATTCAAGTGGAGTCTAATAGTTGTAGGAGTGTCATTTATTAGACAGTTAAGAGCTCCCCACCTCTAGGCTAATTGAGTATCGATGGGACTTCTTGGAACGATTTCATTTAGGGATTAGTACAAAGAATTTGAAATGAACCAATTATAGATAGAATCCTACTCATGTGTGACTGTAATTAATACAATAATTGTATGGATATGAGCACATACCTTGTTAGTCAGATGAACCAACAGAGATGAACCAGGTTCATCGTGTTAAAGTCCTTAATTTGCCTCAATTTACAAAGATAGAGAAACATCATTAGCAACCAGGGAATCATATTAATACATGGCAAGAGAGTATGGCAGTAAAGTCATGATGCTGAGCAATGATTAGTCTAGTTGATTATCTATGTTAGTGTTTCTAGCCCAAAAAAAAAAATTTTATTTTGTTTTTTTTCAATCATGTGATTTTAATCATCTCTAATTCAAGTCTGTTTCTCTCAAAATGCTCCCTACTCAGTGCTTTAGTAAAGATATCTGCAATTTGTTGATCAGTAGCACAAAATTCAATTGAGATCATTCCTTTTTCATAGTGATCCCTTAGGAAATGGTGCCTAACATCTATGTGCTTAGTTCTCTTATGATGAACCGGGTTCTTCGTCATACTAATGGCACTAGTTTTATCACACAAAATAGGAATGCAACCCACATCTATACCAAAGTCCATGAGTTGTTGCTTGATCCATAGAAACTGAGCACAGCAAGAGGCTGCATCCACATATTCAGCCTCAACAGTAGACAAAGCTACTGAATTCTGTTTCTTGGTGGCCCAAGACACAAGGCAGGAGCCCAAAAAGTGAGCCATGCCTGAAGTACTCTTCCTGTCAACCAGGAAACCTGCATAATCAGCATCTGCATATCCTACAAGGTCGAACTTACTACCTTTAGGATATCAAAGGCACAAATCAGTGGTGCCTTTCAAATATCTCAAAATTCTTTTCACTGCAGTGAGGTGGACTCCTTTGGATTTTCCTGAAACTTAGCTCACAGTCCCACGCTGAACACAATATCAGGTCTGCTGGCATATAATAGAGACCCAATCATCCGTCTGTATAGCTTCTGATCAACGGATGAACCAGGTTCATCCCCATCCAATTTTGTAGCTGTGGCTATGAGAGTGTATTTCCTTTGAGTCTTCCATTTTAAACTTCTTGAGCAATTCCTTCACATACTTTTGTTGGTGGATCATTGTCCCGTTTGAGTTTTGCTTGATTTGCAAGCCTAAGAAGAAGTTTATCTCACCCATCATACTCATCTCAAACTCACTCCCCATAAGCATAGAAAATTCCTTGCTCAATTTTTCAGAAGTCGCCCCAAATATAATATCATCTACGTATATTTGCACAACCAGGATATCCTTACCCTTTTCCTTTAAGAACAAGGTACTGTCAATTTTGCCTCGCTTGTACCCATGTTATAGTAGGAATTTTGATAATCGTTCGTACCATGCTATTGGTACTTGTTTGAGACTATACAGAGCCTTGTCGAGTTTGTATACGTGGTCAGGTGACTCCTTGCTTTCAAAACCTGGAGGCTGCTTGACAAATACATCTTCCTTTAGATAGCCATTGAGAAAGGCACTCTTAACATCCATCTGATGAAGAGTGAATTCCATGTGCGCAGCAAATACTATAACAACTCTGATTGCCTCCAGTCTTGCCACAGGGGCAAAGATCTCATTATAGTCAATTCCCTCTTCTTGACTATACCCTTGAACAACTAGTCTTGCCTTATTTCTTGTAACAACTCCATCCTTATCGAGCGTGTTCCTGAAGACCCACTTAGTGCCAATCATTGATCTGTCTAGTGGCCTGGGTACCAAGTGCCATACTTGACTTCTTTCAAACTAATTCAACTCTTCTTGCATGGAATTTACCCAATCAGCATCTTGTGGGGCTTCCCCAATTTTCTTTGGTTCGATCATGGATAGAAAGACATCAAACGCACACAGATTTTTCAAGGATGATCTTATTTTGATTCCAGATGTCAAATCTGTTATGATGTTCTCAAGAGGGTGAGAATTCTGATATCTGTGTGGTTTGAGTACCAGTTGTTCATTCCTAGACAATTCCATGGTGTCTTGCTGCTGTGGAGCAGGATCAGGGCCAGGTTGCATATGTTGAATTCCCCCTGTCATATTGCTTGGGGTAGTTGAACCTGGTCCATCACCTGTTTCACCTTCCATGTTTGCTTCCATGTGATCAGTGCTTCTCACCAGTCTAAGCTCCTCGTCTTCTTGTTCCTGCTTCCCCCTGGAACATGCCTCACAAACTTTGTCTTCTTTGAACTTAATGTTAGTAAGTCCTACCACTAAGTTTTTAGAGACTAGTTTGTTTAGCTGATTTAGACTTGCGTGACCAAGTCTTTTGTGCCACAGGAGTGGATCACAACCCCAATAATTTCACCTTTCTTTCCATTTCCAAATGACATTTCCTCCTTTGCGACTTTCAAGTGAAAGGAACTGTTTCATGTTCCCTGCATATGCTTTGAGCAGCCACTATCCAAATACCAAATTTGGCTGCCTCCTCTCACTTGAACCTACAAAAAGAATCAGGGGTTAGTTTTAAGAACCCAAACTAGTTTGGGTCCTTTTCTATGAGAGAATGGATGAATCAAGCTTTTTCTAGCCCAATTTGGTATCCATTTTTTCTTTTTAACAAAACTCTCATTTCTTCGAATGGCCTGTTCTTTTGCAATACACTCAATTTTGTAGTGGCCAGTCTTACCACAATGGGTGCAGATTTTATTCTCAGGGAGAGTGAGATACTTGCTTTTGGGATCCCACTTGGGCAATTGACTTCCAAATCCAATCCCTCTCCGGTTGCTACTATGATTCTCTTGAAGCCATATCAGAGCATCAGAGGATTTATTCCATCTACAGGTTCGATCTATATCATGTTTGACTTTGCCAAGTTCTTCTTTAAGATATATTATCTGTTCATCCTTGGCATACATCTTATCTTTTAGTTTTCCCACGTTTTCTTCTAACATGATATGAGAATGATCAACAACCTTTTTACTGGATCCTAGCTTTAGCTTTAAGTTTTCAGATTTTAGTTCTAGAATCTCAGTTTCAAGTGGATGAACCTGGTTTAACAAGACAGTGTTTTTCTTTTCAGATTTACTAAGTCTGATTTCCAGGTTCATGCATTTTGCTTTTAGTATTTCACATTGTGTAGAGAATTGTTCCTTCTCTTTGGTTGTTTCCTCATAATCATCTATGAAATCAAGTAGCAACTCAGAGAGTTTTTCCTTAGATAAGAACTTTATTTTGTTTTTAAGATGGGAGATACTTACCTCTGGTTCTTTATGTGATTCCTCATCAGATTCTCCAATTTCCATGAACGCCTAATCTTCATTCTCCCCATCTTCTGATTCCTCATATGAACTTTCCCCCAAGCAGCAACCATAGCCTTTGTTGTGGTTTTCTTGGGTTGGACTAGTTCCTTCTTCTTGTTTCTTCTTTTATATATCTCCTTTTTCCATTCTACTTCCCGTTGAGGACATTTTTTGATGAGATGGTCAATCTTACCACATTTGTAGCATCCCTCGTTGGTTGGACTTTCTGGATCTTTTGCTTTGTTGTAGTTTCCTCCTCTAGAGATGCCCTTCTTCCTTATGACAAAGTTTCTGAATTCTTTGGTAATCATGGCCATCTCATCTTCCTCCAGATCTACTCCCTCAGTGATTCTTAGTGCCAGACTCCTCTCCTTCTTTGGACCATCCATCTTCATTGTCTGCCTNCATCTCTTGGATATCTCTCCTTCTTTCATAGTGAAGTTTTCATACTGAGAGTATAGTAGAGTACCTCTTGACCTTTTTACCTGAGGTGCTCCTTCATGGGCTACTTGCAAGGTATTCCAGATCTCTTTGGCAGTGGTGCAGCTTTGGATTCTGCTGTACTCGTCTGGACCTAGTCCACACACTAGCAACTTTTTGGCCTTTGCATTCTTCTCCCATTTCTTCAGATCCTCAGCAGTGTAGTCAACTCTAGTCTTTGGTACTTCTACACCTTCAGCAATCTTCTTCATGGTGGCTAGAGGACCATTAGTGACTATGTCCCAGAGTTCATAGTCTTCTCCAATCAGGTGATCCTTCATCCTGTTCTTCCACCAAGAGTAATACTGGCCATTGAAGAGTGGTGGCCTTGCAGTTGATTGACC
>ML365457.1:10454-21888 GCA_005239505.1 Nicotiana paniculata
AAAATAAACTCTTTTGTAATCCTAGGACTAACTCTAATCCCTTCGTAGTAACTAGCCTCTAGCTAATTTCTACAAGCTTCAAGTTAACTCTAACTTGAACAATGTGTACCTATTACAATTGCTTCTATGAAAGCTGAAAAGATACAATATTAAATCGCCTACTACACCAACTAGACTCAATGACAAACAAATGGAACTGGTTCTTCTAGCTGGTCTGTAGCCTTTATATCGCACAGTAATTCTGCTTGCAAAATCTCTGGAAATTTTGCTTTCAGATCTTGATTCACTTCTTCATTTGTGCGTTCGTAATTCAAGCAAGAATACTTCAATTTTTTATACAGTCAGTTGTTGAGTTTGTCGTTCAGTTCTGGTACAACTCTTCCTGGGAGAAAGAGTTCGTATTAAACTCAACTTCCTTCCTTCGTTACTGTCCTTGCTGAATTTAACTTCTATTCTCTTATCAATTTGTAACCTTTTCGCATTAAGAGACACTCTCTTTTTTCATTGATACTTCACAATCGCACTCATCTCCTATGCATATACGGTTCATGTGCCAACACATCAGGTCAAGTATGTGTGCTCTGGACCTGGTTCAACTGGTCAGACATTTGTCAATCTTTAAACCTATGCAGTGACTTGGGTCAATAGAAGGAATCAAGGAACAAAATATGGAAGGCTAAGAATTGAGAAGAAAGCGAGATTCTGCGGAAGATCCAGAAGTAAGGATTAAATAATCAATCATGTTCATGATTACGACCATCAAAGAGGATAAATATTCGATCATGTCTATTTATGGAAGTTAAGGGAAAAAATATCAATTAGTATATGTGGAAGATTTGCTGAGTATATTCAATCACGACCTTCAAGAAAGAAATAGTCATCACGCCACCTTTCAAGGCCCAAGTATAGAAAGTTCCTCGCTTATTCTTGGAAGGAATCAATTCAAGATTCTTTCTAAGGATCAACTTCCTTGGGTTGTTTATCTCTTAAGGATCTGTCATATCAAAGAAGGCTTTCTCTCAGTTCGTATAAATGCAGCAAAAGGTCAACAGAAAAAATATACTTTGGTCGAATCATTACCAATCTTTTTGTTCTACTCCAAACAAGCATTGTAGTCTATTCTAGATTTATTGTGTAACTGGTGGAGAGAAGAAAGAGAGAAAAGAATCATTGGTAAGACATTGTATCAAAATCAAGAGAAGAACTTATACTGTGAAGAAGTTGTTGGTGTTTGTTCAACAACACCAACACACTTGTACCAAAAATTTCAAAATACTCAAAAGAGAACTCTCTTGCAACCCAAGAGGACTGGAGTAGGATTCACATTGAATCCAAACTAGTATAAAATATCTGGTGTTATTTGCGTTCATCAATTTATTTTCTGTATTTACATTACATCTATCTCGCATTAAGCACTTAGTCGACTCACAGGAAAATCAGTCAACTACCTCGTTAAAGAAATGAAAGAATAACAATTCACCTCCCCCTACTTCTACTTTCAATTGGTATTAGAGCAGGTCTCGCATATTTACCCTTTTGCTTAACAGCTAGTGAGAGAAGATCATGTCAAATCAATTAACTGTTGGGGCACTATTCAAGAAGGGACATCTCAGGTAAGGCCACCATATTTCAATGGACAACACGTCTCCTATTGAAAAGTTTACATGGAAATATATGTAAAATCCTACGATGTCAAGGTGTGGCACGTAATCAAAAGGAGCAACTATCCACTTCCAGTAGCAAAGTCTCACAAGAAAGATGAAGGACAATCATCCAGTGATCCAGAAGATATGAATGACTATTCTAATGAGAAAATGGCAGTAATCCAAGTTAATGCCAGGGCACGAAATCTGTTATATAATGCCATCAGCGGAAAAGAATATGAGAAAATTTCAAGTTGCGATACAACTAAGGAAATGTGGGACAAGTAAGGTCTAACCAAGCGACCAGTAAGTCAACTTGCAAACGACCTGCTAAAAAAAATTACTAGTAAAGGCACCACTGGTAGATCCAATGAAAAATTAACCATTGTTTGTCATTATTGCGATAAAACTGGGAATAAGTATTCCTTCTGTAGATTTCGTAACTCAAATATTTTCGAATGGATCTGGAAGCCTAAAAATGGCCCTGATATTAATAGAACTAACCAAAAAGGACCCAAGGAAGCTTGGGTACCTAAAAGAAGGTAATAATATTTCTTTGCAGGAACATCACAGGAAAAGTCGAAAATGAAAGTTGTATCTCGACAGTGCATGTTCTAGTTACATGACGGGCGACAAAAAATTATTCAAAAAAATCACTAAAATCAAAGGAGGAAATGCCAAATTTGGTGATGACTCAAAAGGCAAAATTATTGGTACCGGAACAATCCCGTTTAATAACAACTGTGACATTACTGAAGTTTATCTTGTAGAAGGACTAAATTAATCTGCTAAGCATCAATCAACTATGCGATTATGGATATGAAGTGAAATTCAAGAAAACTGACTGTGCTATTGAAGATGAATCAGGTAAATCATTATTCCAGGAAAAAGGTATAGAAATGTCTACATTTTAAATTGTATTGATAATCTGGATGGTCATATATGTCAAGCATCTATCTCTGATGAGCCTTGGCATTGGCACAAAAAAGCTTGGTCATGCCAGCATGCATTTGATGGAAAAACTCTCTAGACATGAACTAGTTAATGGTCTCCCTAAGCTCAACTATTCTAGAAATCATGTGTGTGGTGCATGTCAACTTGGTAAGAAAATCAGAATTTCTTCCAAACCTAAAGATGTTATTTCCACAATCAAACCTCTTCAATTTTTGCATATGGATTTTTTGGACCTACTAGAATTGCAGTATAGGAGGAAATAGGTACGCCTTCGTTATTGTTGATGATTACTCACATTTTATATGGGTAATATTTTTGTCTCATAAAGATGAAGCTCTAAATAACTTTGAGATCTTCTGCAAAAAGATATAAAGAGAAAAAGGGTACTTTATCTCAACCATTCAAAGTGATCATGGAGGAGAATTAGAAAGCAGACCATTTAAATAATTCTGCAATGAACAAGGATATACTCACAATTTCTCAGCACCAAGAACACCACAACAAAATTGGGTAGTGGAATGCAAAAATAGAACTCTACAAGACATGGCTAGAAGCATGATACTTGAACATTCACTACTAAATCACTTCTGGGCAGAAGCAGTCAGCACAACTTGTCATATACTAAATACTGTTTGATTCGACTCATTATGAAGAAGACTCCATATGAACTATGAAAAGGAAAGAGACCTAACATTGGGTACTTTCACCCCTTTGGAAGCAAATGCTTTGTCCACAAGAATGAAAAAAAAATCTTGATAAGTTTGATCCAGGAAGTGATGAAGGTATATTTCTCGGTTACTCTAATAAGTAGATCTTTTAGAGTCTATAATAAACGTAACTTGTGTGTAGAAGAATTTGTTCATGTTATTTTTTATGATAATAAATCTATGACTGAGAAAGGAGTCCTGCAAGTGATGAAGATATCAGTCAAAATCAACCAAAGATCAATGAACAAATCGATCCGAGAGAATCGACTGACAACAACAATGAAATCTCAAAGTCTACTAATGAAGCTACTGGAGAGAATGATGAATCTCACTCAGAGTCGACTAGTCAGCATAATGAAGCAATACCAAACGAATGGAGAAGCGAACCGGAATATCCACAAAAGTTTATAATAGGAAATCTAAACGAGGGAATGAAAACCGGAGGAGATCTAAAGAAAAAGGCAAATATTGCACTCATATATCAAATAGAGCCTAAGAAATTTTATGAATATTTAAAAGATTCGAGTTGGATACAAGCCATGCAAGAAGAACTTGATCAGTTTGACAAAAATCAAGTATGGGCACTAGTACCCAAGCCAGCAAATGCAGCAATAATAGGAACCAAATGGGTATTCAAAAATAAGTTGAATGAAGAAGGCAAAGTCGTTCGAAATGAAGCAAGGGCTAGTCGCATAAGGCTACTCCCAACAAGAAGGAATCGACTATGACGAAACCTTCCCTCCAGTGGCTCGATTAGAATCGATTTGTATTTGCTTGCATATGCTTCTTTTAAAGGTTTTAAATTATTTCAAATGGATGTTAAAATTACATTTTTAATGGTTTTATGAGGAGGTCTACGTTAAACAACCTCCTGGATCTGAAAACTCACAGTTTCCTTATTATGTGTTTAAGTTTACTAAGGCTCTTTATGGACTAAAACAAACACCTAAAGCATGGTATGAAATACTAAGATAATTTCTAGTTAGTAATGGTTTCTCAAGAGGTAAGATCTACACAAATATCTTTATCAAAAGATCATCATCAGGTGTTCTCATTATTCAAATTTACGTTGACGATATTATCTTTGGAAGTGCTAACCCTGTTTTATGCAAGGAATTCTCACATATCATACAAAGCAAGTTTGAAATGAGCATGATGGGATAACTAACTTTCTTCCTTGGACTTAAAATTCATCAATCAGATGAAAGTATCTTCATATGTTAGACGAAGTAAACGAAGGAACTGATACAAAAATTTGGAATGAGCAATGCGAAGGCGCTGGGAACTCCTATGACTCCAGCCACATCCCTCGACAAGATGAGGAGGGAAAACCTGTGGATGAATCAAATATCGTAGAATGATTGGATCCCTACTTTACTTAACTGCTAGTCAACTTGGCATCTTGTTTAACGTGAGTAAATGTGCCAGGTTCCAATCAGCTCCCAAAGAGTCTCACTTAACTGCGGTCAAATGAATTATTAGATATCTCATTGGGAATAAATCACATGGTTTATTGTATCTACGTCTTAACAATTTTAAGCTTGAAGGTTGTTCAGATGCAGACCTTGCAGGAGATAAAGATGATAGGAAGAGCACAAGTGGAACATGCATATTACTAGGAAGATCACTCGTCTGGTAGAACAGTAATAAATAGGGATCAGGCGCATTATCTACAACTGAGGCTTAATACATTGGACAATGTTGCGGTCAACTATTCCGTATGACTCACCAACCTAGTGATTATGACTTTTCTTTTAAACATGTTCAATATTATTTGTGACAATTCTAGTGTTATTTGCTTGTCGAAAAATCCCGTGCATCATTCTAAGGCAAAGCATATAGGTATAAAGCATAATGTTATTAGAGATCATGTTCTTAAGGGTGACATTGAACTATAGTTTGTTAGCACTCATAATTAATTAGTAGTTATTTTCACTAAGCCACTCTTGGAAGACAAATTTCAAAACCTTAGGGACTTACGTCATATTATTACTTTTTCTAAATAGGATTTTGAAGGTTCTATATTTTTATAAGGTTTTGGATGAAAGTATATCCATTATAGAAAATATTTTTGTACTATCGTATCTCATCATTACCTTCTTCCCGCCAGAAGCATTAATGAGACACCTCTGTTTTTAGACATTCTTCCCACTTTGTTTGTATCTTGAGAGAGAAGCTGAATCAATCACTTGTGCCTATTCTCTTTCGTTTTACCCATCAGTCGCATCATTTCTATAACGCCCCTTCATGTCTTACTTTTTCTCTATAATATTTCCCCTTTCTTTAGCCTTCACATTCTAACCTTCACCCTTTCCACAATGACTAAAGTTTTAAAGAACCCTTCTGCCTTGTCACGACCCAAACTACCATGTCGTGATAGAGCCTATCGTGGTACTAGGCTAGCTAACTCATTACTCAAAACAACGTGACATTTCATTTCAAACCTAATTTCAAGCTATTTCATAGTAAAACTTCATAAAGAAATTCAGAACAAATAAAAAGTGCGAAAAGAAAAGCCCGACATCGGGTGTCACTAGTCATGAGTGTCTACAAAATCTACCTAACAATACTAAGACTAATACAGTTCGGAAATCCACTAAAACAGCTATAGGAAGGAGAAGATCAGGGTTGCGATCACCAGGCAACTACCTTGCACACTCTCATAGATCCGCGATGGATGAACTCAACACTCGCTAATAGGTCCAATAACACCTGGATTTGCACACCAGGTGCAGGGAGTAACGTGAGTACCCCAAATCAGTAAGTAACAATCACAAATAAAGGCTGAGCAGTACTGACGAGCAGTAAAACACATAAAGTCCACATCATGAAATCTTAGTAAAATACAACATTCTTTCAAACTGGTATTTGAGTCAAATCATCTCGTTTAAAATCCAGTTCCGGTGAAAATTCATTTAAAGATATTTTTAAACAGTTTCAACAGAGGCTAATGCAAAAGAGAGTGAAAAATGATGAAATCATAAATAACCCCTCGGGCAAAACATCACTCATATACAGCCCCTTGGGCAAGCCTCGCAGTCACTCGTAATAACACCCTCGGGCATACCTCACATTCACTCATAACAGCCTTTTGGGCATACCTCACCATCACTCATGCCTTCTAGTCACTCAGCACTCGGCACTCGCACTCGGCACTCGCACTCAGTAGGTACCTGTGCTCACTAGGGGTGTGTATAGACTCCGGAGGGGCTCCTTCAGCCCAAGCGCTATATCAAGCCAAATCATGGCATAAATCACTCAAGCCCTTAGCCTATATCAAACATGCTGCGATGTGCAGCCCGATCCCATAATATCCTCACAAATCAGTCCATCGGCCTCACTCAATCATAAACCTCAGAAGCCACTCGGGCATCTCAGTAAAAACAGGGAACTCAACCCAAAAGAACGTTTATATGCATCAAAACAAAGTAATAAAACTAAGTTATGCAGTAAAAAAGTATAATCATGACTGAGCATAGATTTCCAATCGAAAACAGGCGACTCAACGCATCGGCCACCACATTGGCCTTCCCCGGATGGTACAAAATAGTGATATCATAGTCTTTAAGAAGCTCCAACCATCTCTGTTGGCGCAAATTAAGATCCTTCTGCTTAAACAGATGCTGCAGACTCCGGTGATTAGTATAAATCTCACAGTGAACCCCATACGAATAATGACGCCAAATTTTCAAGGTTTGAACAATGGCTGCTAATTGAAGATCATACACCGGATAATTCTTCTCAAGGGTCTTCAACTGGCGTGAGGCGTAGGCAATCAACCTACCCTCATTCATCAAAACACAACTAATGCCTATCCTCGAGGCATCATAATACACGGTATAAGAACCTAAAGAATATGGCAAAACTAACATTAGAGCTGTGGTCAAAGCAGTCTTGAGCTTCTGAAAGCTCTCCTCACACTCGTCCGACCACCTGAACGGAGAACCCTTTCGGGTCAATTTGGTCAATGGTGAAGCAATAAATGAAAATCCTTCCACAAAGCGACGGTAATAACCCGCCAAACCAAGGAAGCTCCCAATCTCCGTAGCTGAGGACGGTCTAGGCCAACTCTGCACCACTTCTATCTTCTTCAGATCCACCTGAATTTCCTTATTGGAAACCACGTGCCCCAAGAATGCTACCGAACCAAGCCAAAACTCACACTTGGAGAACTTTGCATAAAACTTCTCCTCCCTCAATCTCTGTAATACAATCCTCAAAGGCTGAGCAAGATCCTCCTGGCTACGAGAGTACACCAGGATGTCATCAATGAATACAATAACGAAAGTATCCAAATATGCCTGGAATACACTGTTCATCAAATGCATGAATGTTGCTGGGGCATTGGTCAGTCCAAAAAACATCACCAAGAACTCGTAATGGCCATAACGGGTCCTGAAAGCTGTCTTAATGATATCCGAATCCCGAATCTTCAGCTGATGACACCGGGATCGCAAGTCAATTTTGGAGAACACTCTCGCTCCCTGGAGCTGGTCGAATAAATCATCAATACGAGGTAAGGGATACTTGTTCTTGACTGTGACCTTGTTCAACTGCCTGTAATCAATACACATTCTCATGGAACCATCCTTCTTCTTCACAAATAGAACCGGTGCAACTCAAGGTGACACACTAGGCAGAATAAACCCCTTATCTAAGAGTTCTTGAATCTATCCTTTCAATTCCTTCAACTCCACTGGTTCCATGCGATACGATGGAATAGAAATAGGCTGGTTGCCTAGCACCAAATCAATACCAAAGTCAATATCTCTGTTAGGAGGCATGCCCAGCAGGTCTGCAGGAGACACATCCAGAAAATAACGGACCACTAGAACGGAATCAATTGTAGGAGTCCCTGCACTAACATCCCTCACAAAAGCCAAATAAGATAGGAAACCCTTCTCAACTATACACTAAGCCTTCAAGTAGGAAATCACCCTACTCGGTACATAATCTATAGAACTGCTCCACTAAACCCACGGGAATCCCGGCATTGCAAAGGTCACGGTCTTAGCGTGACAATCTTGAACAACATGACATGGAGAAAACCAATCCATGCCCAATATCACATCAAAGTCTACCATAATGAGAAACAATAGATCCACTCGGGTCTCCAGACCCCCAATAAAAACCATACATGACCGATACACACGGTCCACAACAATAGTATTGCCCACAGGAGTAGATACATGAACAGATGAAACTAAAGACTCATGGGGCATATCCAAAAAAGGAGCAAAGTATGAGGAAACATATGAATAAATGGAACCAGGGTCAAATAATTCAAAGGCATATCTATGATAAACTGTAACAATACCTGTGATCACGGTATCTGAAGCCATAGCATCTGGTCTGGCTGGGAGTGCATAGAAACCTGACCACCACCTGATCGATCTCCCCCTCTAGGGCGAGCCCTAGTTGACTAACCTCCACCCCTAGCTGGCTGGGTGGGAAGTGATGTAACTGGAGCTGAAGTTAATGGCTGACTCTTCTGCTGAGATGAACCCCCAGGGCAACGAGGACACTGCCTCTACATATGCCCAAAGCCTCCACACTCAAAACAACTCCCTGGTGCGGAGGAAGGAGACTGAAGGGAACCCCTAGCACTGGGATGACTGGTAAAAGAACTAGGCATGAAGGAGACCTGAACTGATGGAGCACGGGACGGACTCTGCGCTGGGAGGGCACTGAATGACGAGTGGCCCTGATGACAACTGTGAGAACCATGACCCGATGATGCACCGCGGTGAACTGGGCGAGCTGACTGTGCATGCCTGAATGGACGGCCTCCGTCGTGCTGGAACAGACCCTCATAAGGAGCACCACTTAATCCACCCTGACCATGGGGCCTCTTGTCCTTCCTCTAAACCTTCTCCTAACCTCGAACCATCTCAATCTGTCGAGCAATGTCGATAACCTTATCAAAAGTAGCACCAGACACTCTCTCTTTGGTCATAAGCAATCGAAACTGAAAATCGAGGCCATCTATAAACCTCCCGATCCTCTCTCGATCTGTGGGAACCAACCAGACCGCATGACCGACTGTTCACACTCAACTATGTCTTATAAAATACTAAGCAGGCGTTACAAATATAATCCGGGGTATTATGCCCAGAGTCGATCCCACAAGGAATTTACGTATCAATCAAGTCTTTAGAATATGCAACTTTTACTCAATCAATTCTCTCAAGCCCTTTTGAATATAAATTGGTGATGTTTTACTAATTCTACTGACAATAATAATATCAAACAATTACTAACAATGTGTTGTAAACAATTATGATAAAGGTCTAAGGCTGTGGTTTCCCCCGTTGGTGAACTTACTTCTCAAATATTTCATATAACTTGATTAATTATCTCAATCAATCATGAACACTCTATCTACCATAAATCTCTCTAAAGTAATTATGATAATTTACTAGACGCACTCTCTCAAGTTACGCTAGCTAAATTGCTTTACAGTTCACTTTAGTTTGAACCCGAAGTATCGTTATTTCTAATCCAACTTCTAAACCCTCGGTTATGACTTTCGTCTATACTCTGAGAGTAGTGTTGTTCAAACAATTACCTAAATATGCACTCTCTCTCAAGTAGATACATACTAAATAGGCACATCTAATTGATGGCCATTTAATTAACTACAACAAGAACGTAGTTGAACAAATAGAGATGAACAATCAACCAAACTATATTAATATCACCATAAGTTTGTCCCCCAACAGTTCCACCAAAACCCTAGATTAAGAAAATTAGCTACTCATGTTCATAAGTATCAAATCTAAAATAACGTGCATAATTGAATTACAGAGTAATGAACTAAGGAGACAAAATCAGTGTTTTTGCTTTGCTGAGTAGTAATCCATAGGTTTTTCTTTACTTTAATGGAATTTGTTTTCCTTCAAGTTGTGTTTTTGGGTCTATTTATATGTTTGGTATATACCCTAAACATGTAGGAGACTTCTATTCCAACCGGGAAATACTTAAAACTCTTCAAAACTCGGATTTGACCAGATCAGGGGCCAGGCGTTACAGGACAAACGCCTGGATAACGCCTGGCCAGTGCTGCCGTTTGGGCCCTGGAGCCTGGATAATGCCAGGCTGGGGCTGGCGTTTGGGCTCTGGCGCCTGGCTAACGCCAGGCTGGGTCTGGCGTTAAGGCTCAAACGCCCGGCTATAGTACGGTGCACTCCTCTTCGCCTCTTGAGCGTATTTTCAACGTATTTGCATCCATTTAGCTCGGCTTCCATATCCAATTCACCTACACATGAAATAGACTCCATTATGCACATAAAAAGTGTATTTTTCATCATTAACGCACATAAAATGTAAGGCATATAACGTGTTAAACCATGAATTCTAGCCACGCATCGATACCCCACACTTAAATATTTGCTCGTCCTCATGCAATCAAACTACACTCATGTACACAACTTACTAAGCAAATCCCTTAAGACGTTATACCCAGAATTTTTAAAACATTTCAATCACAGAGGTGTGACATCCTCGCCTCAATAGTCGACTCACATATACCATGCTTTATTCACAATCCACTCACTACTCTAACATAGAGGTCAACAACATTACTTTTTCTTCATGAATCATGTTCCCTCACCAAATCAAAGAGCTAGTTCCACACACAATAAAACTTTAAGAACTCTTAGGAACTCAAGATAGAAAAAATTCACTCACTCTCAGAAATAATATTCATATGCCACAAAAGACGCACCATAGGCTTGCCCGTAGTGTACTACTCTACTAATCGAGCTCATTCAGTCTAGGATCAAGTAGGACTTTATTTGGTTGTAATGTAGGCTGCGGGACGGGTAGGATACATTTGGATATAAGAGTGACTACACCTCCCTAAGCACATTAATACATATACTTTCGCATTCAACCTCAAACTTATATTAAGCCAAACTCCACCTTCACATCAATGTTATTACCCCATACTTCTTTAAGCACAATTACATTAAGAGTCACCACTTGTTAAGGAATATATATATATTTTTTATTTTTTTATTTTGTTATTATTTTTTTTTTCTGAGTGACTCTTACTTTTTCAAAACAATGCACCTTTCTCCTTATTTCAATTATTCCCCTCAAAAACCAACCTACCACCCCACACTTTAA
>ML365458.1:0-15723 GCA_005239505.1 Nicotiana paniculata
TCAATATATGTCAATGTGAATTCTCAATTAATTTTCGCATCATAATTGAACCGGAATGGCCAATCGGTCATGCCAACTAATATTTATTTCAATAATATTTAATTTACTATGGCATATGATTCCATCATCATGCTTATACATCTGTAGTACAAATGAAAGAAAAGCCGGGTGACCTTTCATATTTACCCGATATGACTACTGTATATGAAGATATTCAATCTTCCATTCATTTATGGTCTCAATATGCCAACCACCTTGGCTAATACATTTGAAACTCAAGAAGTTTCTTTTGAGACTTACTACAATATTAATATCAAGAACAATTTCATTAATCCGGGTAGTAACAAATTTTCTCTTTCGGAGCTCTTAATTGATTTCTTATTACAAGATCTTTTATCAGACCATCCATATGGTAAATATCTTCTTCACAGAGAAAATCATATCATAATAATTGTTACGGTCGAAGTCAGCACAAACAAAACCATTCTTGCTTTAAGTTTGTCTTTAATAACTTTTTATAAGGCATAGCATAATATTTTTTTGGCGTACCACAAGTACGCGACCAATGACATATTCATGTAACCACATTATAATATTTATTATCTTTATTTCTCTCAAACCTCCCTTAGAGGTGAGTTGTGGTATTTATATAACCATGCATAAGCANCAAATCGCATTCTTTCAAAAAATGGAATAAAATCGCCGTAGTGTGCCTCATATTTCCATACCATATTGATACACAATTCCTTCACCTTTGAAGGATTATTTTGAGAACCCTTACTGTTCTCCTTTTTACATTTACCATAATGATGACTATATTATTTTGGTCTTTGGTACACCCACGTTCATTGGTCAACCACTTGTCTTCATTTAGACTTATTATGCACCGCTATATCATTCACTTCAAGAATGGAGCAAATCAAGTGGGACAAGCTTCATGCTATTTTCATGAAAAATACATTATTTTCATTAGTCATCATTATATAATCAATATGGTGCATTGGGACTCAAGCCCAATGTCTTACCCATATAAAGACGTGTTATGTCATAATGAGTTGGGACTTGAACCAACTCTTATCATCATTGTGCACCACAAATCAAACCAAATGCCTTATTATTATACAATGGAATAATAAACCAAGTGGACTCGCCGTTGAGCGTATCATGATATACTACTTTCTATAATCAGTTATTTTTTTTCCCCGAACTTTAATGAAAGTTCACATTGATCTTTTTCACGAACAACTACATGATCAAATATAAAGGGAATAAAACTATCTTAGCAATACAAAATTTATTTTGACCACAACATAAATTTAAATTCTTATTATTTTTATAAGATTAGAAACCTTCTCAATAGTTAACAATTTCATAATCTTGGCTTGCAAACTGTCGGAGTAGTACATATGGGAGATGATGTCAAAGCATCGGAATATGTTCTTGTTTGCAACTCGAAAGCATAGGTACTCCATATATATACACCTGCACAAATAAAACTAAATTGCTAAGTAACACAAATTAGACCAAGCCTTAAATACTAAAGTAAGTTAATTTTAAAATTCATGAAAATTGAAGAATGATACTCCGTGTATAATAGAAGCAAAAATATTGATATGGCATACGAGATGCCTAGATTTTCATAGGCTCAACCAAATTGATTCAAGGTTGTTGCTCTCATGGAAGGCTTTCATCCAGGGGCGGATTTAGGGGGATGAACCCCCTTCGCCGAAAAATTATACTATATATATAAGACAAAATTTATTTTTTACCTCTATATATTAAGTTTTGAACCCCTTAACACAACTCATACGTGTAGTTTAGTGGTCTAGGGGGTTCAAAACCTTGATAAGATCATAGGTTCAATTCCCACTAGCTAAAAAGAAATTTTTTGAACCCCCTTCATGGAGATCCAGATCACGGAGGAGGTTATGGAGGTGTGAGAGTTACAACCATAATAGTAAGAAATAGCGGGGATAATGGAGAAGAATAATGGGAGTAACTTCTTTAGGAATTATAGACATCTACTGTACAATATTATATTTCATAACATAATTATTGATTTTTATGGTGTTTTTGGCCCAATACGTCAAATGCTGCTCACACTAACCCAATTTTTTCATAAACTATTACCTAACGAGTCATAAGCAAGGGTGTTCCGCGTAGTAATTTGTGTTGATGAGTAAATTTTTTAAATCACATAAATATTATATTATAATTTATGTTTAAATTAGTAAAAGAAAGAATTTAAGTATAGAAAATTAATGAATAAAATGATTGATCATGATAAAATATTTAAGTAGAATAATATGTTCGTATTAATAATTTTAATAATAGCAACAAATATTCTAAATGTATTTACACCATTGAGAATGAAAAGGAATAAAAGCTTTTAAAGGATATATCCCATGCATTAATACCCAAAAAAATAATTATTAAAAATAGAGGTATACATATCTATAATATAAATTATATATGCTTAAAAACTTTGCTCAATTATTTGTTCCAACATTATATATGCACTAAAACTATTCTTTTTATTTTTTTACTTTATACATAACATTTGTTTATTAAGTCCATCACATAGAGTAAAGAGAAAAAAAATTAAAATATTAAAAAGGTATTAAAAAAGACAAAGGTTGATATGTTAGAAGGTAAAATAAGTATTTGGCCATCGAAAGTTTGAGAAATCTAGTTGAGTGACATTTTGAAGGTTATAGACATAATTAAGTAATTTTTTCCAAAAGAAAATATATATAATTTTACTAGGTAATTTCATACAGTTAAGTGATTGATCATTTGAGTAATATGAGATCCAAGGGTTCCTTTTACTATATCATCAAAAGCTGAAGTAGCATGAGTTTGACTTGTCACAGGAACAGGGGCGGATGCGGAATATAGTTATCGGGTTCAACTAAATCCAGTACTTTCAACACGGGCATAAATTTATATGTAAAAATCACTAAATTAATAATAAATAGTAGATATGAATGTATAATTTTAAAATACAATGGGTTTAATGCCAAAAACTTTAGATATTAAAATTAAATTCATAGAATTAAAATCAAAGATTCGTCATTGCTAAGGAAGCAGCCTGATTAAGCTAATCTCTGTGTTTTTAGATAATGGTGACATTCATTAATTTCATTATTGGTGAACACAATTAGTTTCTTTCATTATTCTTCCTGCTTAGTTCTCGGAAAGGGACTTTATGTATCGAACCACTATAATTTTTTCTAACACCTAGCTAGTGGCGTAGCATTAATCTTTGACTATCCACTTTCCAGCCTCAAGTGCTCAACCTATTCACCCTTGGCCTATTACACATCGCAACTGGAGCAAGTAATATTATGTTAAAAGTTGTATATAAACGGTCAGTTTTTGTCCACTAAGTTCTTGTTATACGCAGAGATCGGAGAAAAATCGGACCACAAGATCTATTATACGCTATCTTACTCTGCATGCATTTATGTAAAAGACTATTTCCACGAACTCCCCTTCTTAAAAGTCATACATAGTTCTAAAAAAAAAAAAGAAAAAAAGACTGCCGCCGTCCATATGTTAGTGAAGTCAGTTTTCCCTTTTGGTATAAATCTTTTTTCTTGGAATCATTTTTCGGTTGTCAGCGAAACACCAGAAAATTACTTCCTCATATAAAATATTTTCCTGAAAAATAACTTCCGTCGTGCCAAGCACACTCTAAGTAAAAGAGTTGCACTATTTGCGCATATAATAAGCTTGTGAAGCTCTGAAAAATCATGGGCATCAGGGCATGCCTTTCAAATATAAAGAGAAAATTAACTAGTTATATTAATTAGTATAAGTTTACAAAAACTTAAAAAGCCAGAAAGCTATATATATGCTAGTGAAATTCAGGTATAGAATCAAGAACAGGCTTCCATCCTTTACCATTAGTTGTATTATCATATGTTTGTTTTTCCTTCTTAATAAGATGAGAGATTTCATCAACTGTGACTAATCCTTCTTCCTTGAGCAAAGCTTGCAGTTCTTTCTTAGTAATAACAATCTTAATCCTTACTACCTCTTTCCTTTGCTTAACTTCTTCTTGAATTACTTCTTTTGCAAATTTGACCACCTTCTTCTTTTTGGCTATTTTTGGAGGCAAAAGATAATAAAGTTGTCCGGCTAACATGTTAGAATTTGGTAGTAGATGTTGAATGACTGAAAGAGATTCAGAAATTGCATATTGGCCAGCAAATTGTGATAACACTTGATATACCTTTATTGGAGCTTTGTATTCAAGAATCTTACCATCTGTTTTCATCACTTTTACAACTTTTTCTTGCAAAACTATACAATTCCCCATATTGTTGTTGTGGTATATGGAGTGTTGCTAAGGTTTTAAGAACTTGAGGACTATAGGTACAAGTTTTGGCCTATTGAGTAGGTTTGTTATATGGATCATAATTGTGTTTCTTTTATAATGAAATGATCGTAAGATAATGCCCCTTGGATTATGAAATATTACAGGCAGAACCTTAGCACTTTGGACCCCAACTTGTTGCTTTTTATTGATTGTGCCACTGACGACTTCTTCATTGAGATAATTATTCAGCGCACAAACCCGTATTTATGGTAAAAATTGCGCGGGGCATCTTATTTGGTCCCCCTATTTAATATATATCTGCTTTTTAATTTTTTTTTAACTTGTACCTACTTTTTAAATAACTTCAGCTCCCTTTCTCTAGCTGAGCTGAAGTTCACCAGTTAAGCTGAAGTTCGCCAGTTATAAAGACAAAACTTCAGCATACGGGGCTGAAGTTCCCTAGTTACAAAGACAAAACTTCAGCTCTAGAGCTGAAGTTCCCAAATTATAAAGACAATTACAAAGACAAAACTTCAGCTCTAGAGAACTTCAGCTCTAGAGCTGAAGTTCCCAAATTATAAAGACAATTACAAAGACAAAACTTCAGCTCTAGAGAACTTCAGCTCTAGAGCTGGAGTTTTGTCTTTGTAAACTGGGAAACTTCAGACCAGTATGCTGAAGTTTTTGTCTTTATAACGAGGGAACTTCAGCCCCGTATGCTGAAGTTCTCCAGTTACAAAGACAAAACTTCCGTTCTAGAGCTGAAGTTCTGGGGACTTCAGCCCCGTATGCTGAAGTTCCCCAGTTACAAGACAACACCTTCAGCTCTAGATCTGAAGTTCGCAAGCTACTTCAGGCCCGTCTACTAGAATGCTGAAGTTTTGCGTGATTATCTTTGCTACTTCACCCCTGCATGCTGAAGTTATGCGCAAAAGCGGGTACATATACAATTTTTTTTACAAAGCGGGTATAAGTTAAAACGTGGCATAAAAAGTGGGTACAGATGCAAAAGCAAAATTGCGCGGGACAACCTATTTGGTCGCCCCCATTTAACCTATACCCGCTTTTTTAAAAACTTTTAACTTGTACCCACTTTTTAAATAACTTCAGCTCTCTTTCCCTCGTTGAGCTGAATTTCACCAGTTAAGCTGAAGTTCGCCAGTTATAAAGACAAAACTTCAGCATACGGGGCTGAAGTTCCCCAGTTACAAAGACAAAACTTCAGCTCTAGAGCTGAAGTTTCCCAGTCACAAACTCAGTTTTAGAGCTGAAGTTTCCAAGTTATAAAGACAATTACAAAGACAAAACTTCAGCTGTAGAGCTGAAGTTTTGTCTTTGTAAACTGGGAAACTTCAGCCCAGTATGCTGAAGTTTTTGTCTTTATAACTGAGGAACTTCAGCCCCTTATGCTAAGTTCCCCAGTTACAAAGACAAAACTTCAGCTCTAGAGCTGAAGTTCTGGAGACTTCAGCCTCGTATGCTGAAGTTCCCCAGTTACAAAGAGCTGAAGTTCCCCAGTGTAACTGGGGGAACTTCAGCCCCGTATGCTGAAGTTTTTATTTTTATAACTGGAGAACTTCAGCCCCGTATGCTGAAGTTCCCCAGTTACAAGACAACAACTTCAGCTCTAGATCTGAAGTTCGCAAGCTACTTCAGGCCCGTCTACTAGAATGCTGAAGTTTTGCGTGATTGCCTTTGCTACTTCAGCCCCACATGCTGAAGTTATGCGCAAAAGCGGGTACGGATGCAATTTTTTTTACAAAGTGGGTATAAGTTAAAACGTGGCACAAAAAGTGGGTACGGATGCAAAAGCCCCGTATTTATGTAGCGTTTCGGAAAGGGTCACATCCTAAAAATATGATATAGACAACTTACCCTAATGCAAGCATTATTAGTGACCTAAAGGCTCCCCTTCTTTATTTGGACTATCTTTGCAAAGTCCCATATTAAAAGTGAGTATAAGGTGTACAAGATACTTTTAATAATGTGAAATCCTTTGGAAAATAATATTACGAGCTTCCCACAAAGCGGACATTATTACACAAGGGTTTTTTTCATTCATATACACTATTAAAAATTTTATTACCCCAAATGTCAATATTTAGTTAATTACCTGGCATAAACAAGTTTTGTTTACAAAATATATACAATCCATCTTAAAAGGCTCCAAATCCATTATTTGTGCATTCAATCAAGAGATTTAGTTACACCCTTTTCCTTTTTTCTCTCCTCTATTCCCTCTTCTCTCCAAATTCTTTCTTTCTCCCTCGTCCGTTCAAATACTTACAATTTATGTAAAGGGATCAACTTTTCCTGACAAAAAATTGTTTGTGCATCAAAGGGATCAATTTTTCATGGTCCCTTTTTGCTACTGGTCGTAAATGCCAAGTGACATGCCATATAGAAGAACAAAAATCCATGTCTTGTAGTTGGTCACAACATATCAAAGAACCTGATCAACAAGTGAAAATATAAAACAAATAAGTAAGAAAATATATTGATAATTTTCCTATGTCCCTCTTTTTTAAGGTTAAGGTTGTCACGAATAACAGGGACAAGTGGAGCAACAACAAAAGTGGAGATAAAACAAGTGAAAAATGAAGTCCAAGAAAGGTGGAAAATTGTCATATGGGGTTTTGGAAAAGAGAATATTTTGAAGACTTTAGCTTTGTGTTATGAATCAACTGGTAAAGAAAATTTTGCTTTTGTGTTTGTAGGGATTTTGAGATCGGATTTAATTGAGAAGGCAAAAGTTTTCTCTTTGCATGTAACGCCATGCATGGAACTTCCAGGAGAACCACTACTATTTTGATCAGCTATTGCTTAGTTTAGTGAATTGTGAGATTGTTTTTTGTTGGGCATTCATATAGTGGCATGTAACTCCATATGTTGGAGTTGTGATGATCTGAAAGAAAGGTGAGAAAGGTTTGCTTTAGTATTGTGGCAATCTGCGAGAAAGGTTTGTCCTAGTAAAGTTTTTGTATTGGGCTTCCCAGATCAAGGGCTTTCCATATATATGCCCAATTGTAAATATTCATACTAGGCCCATTTATCCAGTCCATTAGTTAGTTAGTGCATAGCATCCAACCCATTAGTTAGTTAGTGTAGAGCAAATAATAAAAGGACACTTGTCCAAATCTGTTAGAAAAAGATTCTTTTTTCATGTATAAATATACTAGTCCTTGTACAGTTTTACACACACAGAAATTTAGAGAAAATTCTTTCTGCAATATTTGTTTACACTTCGTTTACATTTTCATGGTATCAGACTATCAGAGCAGGTGTAGAATTCCTGCAAAATCAATTCATATTTTTTTCCTCTCTTTTTTGATTTACGATGGCAGAATTCCCCCTCCTCTTGCTGGAAATACCAGTAACTCCTCTACTGAAAGGAGTGATGGATCTACTGTAACTGATACAATAGATTCATCACATGCTTTTTATTTACATCTTTCAGACTATCCCGGCATGAACCTGGTCTCCACTGTCTTTGATGGCAGAAGCTATGGAGACTGGAGGAGAGCCGTGGTGATAGCTCTTTCAGCTAAGAACAAACTAGGATTCATTGATGGATCCCTAGCTGTTCTTGATTCTGAATCTGGTTTGCTCAAATATTGGATCAGATCTAATGATATGGTTCTTTCTTGGTTGTTCAATTCTCTCTCAAAAGAAATTGCTGAGAGTGTTCTGTATTCCCAAAGTGCAAAAGTCTTGTGGTCTGACCTGGAAGACATATTTGGTCAAACAAGTGGTGCAAAATTGTTTCAATTACAAAAGGAACTTAGTGTTGTGACACAAGAAAAATCTAGCATTTCTAGCTATTTTACTAAAATGAAAAGCTTATGGGACGAACTAGATGCTCTTAATACATTCTGCTTGTTCTTGTGATTGTACATGTGGTGCTAAAGTCAAAGGAATTAAGGCATACCAAGATGAAAGGTTGTTGCAATTCCTTATGGGTCTAAACGACACCTTCATTGGTGTTAGAAGCAATATCTTATTGTCTTCCCCCTTGCCTACTATTGGTCAATCATACTCCCTAGTCATTCAAGATGAAAAGCAAAGGGAAATTCATGTTGCACCTGCCTATCCGATGGATTCAGCATCCTTTTTGGTTCAAAACTATCATGGAAATAAGTTCAATGACTATAAGGCTAACTACAACAATTCTGAATTTAAGAAAGGATCTTTTTTCTGCAATTATTGTAAGAAGACAAATCATACCATTGAAAAATGTCATAGGATTCATGGTTATCTAGAGGGATGGAAGTTCACTAAATCTAAGAAGTATCAGGGACAAGCTCAATCTAACCAAGTTTATGCCACTAGTGAAGCCTCCCATTCAGATGACATCAGTGCAAATTTAAAGAGTTTGGGTCCAGAAAAGGTTTCTCAGCTTATGCAGATTCTAGAACAGATGAATCAGAAGAATACCAACACCACTAAAGCTTCTATCAACCTAAGTTGTGCTGGTATGGTGCATTTTTTTAATTCTTATGCTTGTTTGTTACATATCAATAGTGATTCTTGGATTTTAGACAGTGGAGCAACTGAGCACATGACTTTTGATAAAGATCTTTTTACAAATCTCACATTATTGCCCAAACCTATAATGGTTAATCTACCAAATTCTCATAGAGTCAAGGTTACTCAATCATGTTCTATTTGTCTTCAGTCTAATCTGGTGCTTCATGATGTACTTTATATACCTTCTTTCAGGTTTAACTTGCTATCAGTTCACAAACTCTGTAAATATCTTCACAAATTTCTTCTATTTACGCCTAATTCTTGTCTCATGTTGTAGGTCCCTTCACTAAAGAGTCCTCTGGTCCTTGGTAAAGAAGAATGAGGCCTATATATTCTCAAGTCTAAGAAGAAGAATTCCAGTTCAAGTCTAAAGAACCTGTTCAATTTAAGTCCAGGTTGTTTGTCTTTTACAAATTCTGCTCATGTTGTTACTAGTTGTTCCAGTTTTTTTGAGTCAAATGTAAAAGAAAAGCTATGGAATTATGGACTAGGCCATATGCCTTTAAGAAATATGAAGCATACTATTCCAGTTTCCTCCTCTTCCTTAAAATTCACTTGTCCATGTATTATTTATCCTATGACTAGGCAAACTAGGTTACCATTCTCATCTACTATAATCTCTACCAAATCTGTTTTTGAATGAATACATGTGGATACTTGGGGGCCCTATAAATCTTCAACACATGATGGTTTTAAATGTTTTGTGACTATTGTAGATGATTTTAGTAGAGCCACTTGGACTCATTTGATAAGTACCAAATCCAATGCTTTTTCTATCATATAGTCTTTCATTTCTATGGTTGAAAGACAATTTAATTCCCATGTTAAAATCATTAGATCAGATAATGCTTTTGAACTAGGTACTGGTACATATCAATCTGATTTCTTTAAATCCAAAGGTATTCTCCATCAAACCTCCTGTGTCTCTACTCCACAGCAAAATGGAGTTGTGGAGAAAAAATAAAAGCACTTACTAGAGATTGCCAGGGCTTTATTGTTTCAGTCTCATTTGCCCATAATTTATTGGGGTGAATGTTTAGTGACAACCACATATTTGATAAATAGATTTTCTTCCACAGTTCTGAACTACAAAACACCTTATGAAAGTTTGTTTAAAGTTAAGCCTGATTACTCACATCTTAAAGTCTTTGGATGCCTATGCTTCACTTCTACTCTTGTCACTCACAGAATAAAATTTCAACCCAGGGCTTTACCATGTGTTTTTATGGGGTATCCTTATAACAAGAAAGGTTACAAAGTTTTGAACCTTCAAACAATGCAAGTAACTATTTCAAGAGATGTAATATTTCATGAGGAATACTTTCCTTTCCTCAACAGTAAGAATTCTACTATCTTATTTCCTACCAGTACTATTCTTCCTGAGAATGTTGAGTTTGTTCCTGATCCTATTATTTCTGATACTGTTCCTACTCCTGCCATATACCTAAATCACCATTCTACAGTACCCGAGTCTTTTAATCATTATGTGTCTGACCCTGACTCCTCTTATTCTGGTTCTCCTCCCTCTGGTTCAACTACACCATAGCCTATTTTGCAACAGTTAGTTAGGCACTCCTCTAGAACCCAAAAAAGTCCTTCTTATCTAGATGATTACATTTGCAAAGTTGTGCACTTAACAAATGTTACTTCTAATTGTTTCCTTAGCCCTATTGAACCTAATTCTCTTTCTTTTGTCAATTTATCTTCTACTAACCAAGTCATGCTCAACTTTGTTGCTAATATTCAAGAACCACTTAGTTATGTTCAGGCAGTACACCACCCTGGTTGGCAGGAAGCCATGGCCAAGGAAATTTCTGCCTTACAGTTGAACAAGACTTGGGATGTTATGTTAGTTCCTCATGGTAAGAAGGCATTGCCATCAAAATGGGTTTATAAAGTCAAACAACATTCTGATGGTAGTTTGGAAAGATTAAAGGCTAGGTTGGTGATTCGAGGTGATATTCAACAGGAAGGTGTGGACTATAATGAGACATTTTCACCAGTTGTGAAAATGACTACTATAAGGTGTATTTTGGCTACAACTCTAAAAAAGGGGTGGGGTCTAACAATGCCTTTCTTCATGGAGACCTCAATGAAGAGGTCTACACGAAGTTTCCAGTTGGGCTCAACCCTCCTTCTCCTAACCATGTCTGTCTGCTTAAAAAGTCCATTTATGGACTCAAACAGGTTTCCAGACAATGGTATGCTTAGTTCACATATGCTCTTAATTTCAAAGGTTACACTCACTCCTTAAATGATTATTCTTTATTTTTTAAAATGGTAGATGGTTTCATTTAGAAAGTTGCAGTTTATGTGGATGACATTTTGCTAACTGGCAATAATCCAACATAGTTACAGTCTTTGAAAGTGTTCTTAAACACAGAGTTCAAAATTAAAGATCTTGGCCATTACATTATTTTTTGGGAATAAAAGTGATTCGGGAGCCTTATGGTCTTATTCTTTCTCAAAGGAAATTTGTTTTGGACTTGCTACAAGAGTTTGATTCTTTACAACTATCACTAGTTTCTACTCTTTTAGATTCAACTGCCAAATTACAAGTAAATGAAGGGAAGCCTATTTCTGATCCTACCCTATACAGGCATATGTTGGGAAAACTGAATTACCTCACTCATACAAGGCCGGACTTGTCTTTCACTGTACAACATCTCAGCCAGTACATGCAGGATCCCCGTGAGCCTCATCTTGCTTCTGCTCTTCGAGTTCTTCGATATTTGTTAAAAGACCCAGGATTAGGGTTATTCATGTCTGCTTCTCCTTCTTTTGAACTCATGTCTTGCTGCGATTCTGATTGGGGTACATGTCCAGACACAAGAATCAGTTAGTGGTTTCTACATATCCCTTGGGTCTTCACCAATATCGTGGAAATCGAAAAAGCAGACATATATTTCATTAAGCTCCACAGAGGCTGAGTATAGATCTATGCGGAGAGTGGTGGCAGAACTTACATGGCTTATTCGTCTCTTTGAGGACCTCTCCGTTCCAGTCCCTTTGTCGGTTCCTCTTCACTCCGACAGTCTGGCTGCGATTCACATAGCTAAGAACCCAGTATTTTACGAACGAACAAAGCATGTCGAAATCGACTAACATTTCATTCGTCAGCAGTACTTGGCCGGTCTAATCTCTTTGTCTTTCGTTCGATCTACAAACCAATTGGCCGATCTCTTCACGAAGTCACTCACCGGACCTTTACACACAACTCTCCTTCACAAGTTGGGTGTTTCGTCTTCCCCTGCAACTTGAGGTGGGGTGTTGGAGGTGTGATGATATGAGAGAAAGGTGAGAAAGGTTTGCCCTAGATTTATGATAATCTTAGAGAAAGGTTTGCCCTAGTATTGTGATAATCTGAGAGAAAGGTTTGCCCTAGTAAAGTTTCTGTATTGGGCTTCCCAGATCAAGGGCTTTCCAGATATAGGCCCAATTGTAAATATTCATACTAGGCCCATTTATCCAGCCCATTAGTTAGTTAGTGCATAGCATCCAACCCATTAGTTAATTAGTTAGTGTAGAGCAAATAATAAAAGGACACTTGTCCAAATCTGTTAGAAAAAGATTCTTTTTTCATGTATAAACATACTAGTCCTTGTACAGTTTTACACACACGGAAATTTAGAGAAAATTCTTTCTGCAATATTTGTTTACACTTTGTTTACATTTTCACCATATTATTTTTACCCAATTATATACAATTTATTTACATTATTTTTACCCAATTATATCCAACTACAATGTCATACCACTTAAATATAAATTTTATACAATATGTCTTTTGTATATTTTGTATCTGATTTGTACATAATAAAAATAAATTTCATACAACTAGTTATATATTATACAACTTATCTACGACTTTCATACAGTATTTCTACCCAGTTAATTCAATTACAATGTCATACCACTTAAATACAAATTTTGTACAATATGTCTTTTGTATATTTTGTATCTGATTTATACATAGTAAAAATAAATTTCACACAACTAATTATATATTATACAACTTATCTATAATTTATCTACAACTTATCTACAATTCTCATACATTATTTCTACTCAGTTATATACAACTACAATATCATACAACTTAAATATAATTTTTATACTATATTGTTCAACTTTCATACAATAGTTAAATAATATATATAAATAACAGAATATAATTTTTCTACAATTTTACTATAATTTCATAAATATAATGTATATCATGTCGTCTTCTTCTTCTTCTTCTTCTTCTTCTTATTCTTCTTCGAGTTTCAATCTGGAATTCAGCCAAAATCAAGTCTAATCTTCACCAAAACACCCTAAAAAATGAGATATAAACTCCAAACCATATTCCGAATTGTTTGCAACAATACCCAACCCAAACAAATAATGATTTTTGAAAATCCAAATTCGAATTCAAAGCTTCAAAGCTTTTTAATGGCTGTCAATGGTGGAATTGCTGCTCTCTTGTCCTTTGCTTTACATTACTGAAATTAGGGACTGAGAGATAGAGAGAGACGTAGAGAGAATTCCCAATTATTTGCAACAACACCCAATTCAAACAAATAATATTTTTTGAAAACTCAAATTCGAATTCAAATTGTCAAAATTTTTTAATGGTTGCCATTGGTGAAATCGTGAGTGAGTGCAAGATACGTGGGGAAGGGGTGAGATGTGGAGAGAGAAACATGGAGGGAAGTTGAAGATACGTTGGAGTTATTTAGGACACTAATTATTATTATTAATTCTCTTAAAATGTACATAAATGATAATTGGGTATATAAAATGAAATTATAGTAAAACTTGAGTAGGGAAGATAATATAATTTCGTATAATGTATAAGAATATAAAAATTCCATTACGCAATATTAAGAGGATTAGTGGGCTAGCGTAGTCCTAACACTTTTAATGGTGGGCAGAGCCGACTAAAGGGTAAAGATGGTGAAGTGGTGGCTTTAGGCCCCATGAAATTTAAGTCCCCAAAATTTACAAATATTGGTGTTATATATAGTAGTAGTATATATATTATATAATTTTTATTAATAAGGGTGATTTATTTTTTAGATTCGGTGAAAGTTGTTCAAATAAGTGAGGAAATAACAATAAGTTTTAATCTTTTATTAATTAGTGCATTAACTTTCGCAATCACACCCGTTCATTTTTCCTTCTTTACGTATATCTATTCATTTTTAATTTTATAATGAGTTGACTTTTTAATTTCAATTTCAATTCTATTATTGTGAATCAACTGTTTTTCTTATCATGTTTAATTTATGGGAAAGTGTCCAAGATTATCCCTCTATTATGGTATATAGTTTAAGTTTGTCCCCCGTTATACTTTTCGTTCAGATCCACCTTTACTGTTATCAAATTTTCTAGAATTGCCCTTAACTCTAACACCCCTCCACCGTGGTACCCAATCCCTCTATTAATTTATCCACATCCATATCAGTTAGTCCCACATTAAAATTAACTTCATCATCACACACCAGACTCCATAACCTTCATCTTCCTCTTTCAATCCAAAACAAATTCACCATTAAAGTAACATCCATTTTCAATCCCCAAAGAATATCATCTTGTTTCTCGCTCTCCAAAAAAGGAAAAAAGAATCACCTTCATCCGCCCATGAGGTTTTAGCCGTTACCCATTTTCCTCCATTTTGAGATATAGGAAATAAATTATTAACCCAAATTTTCTTTGAACTAGTTCAGTAGCCGCACCATTTTTTTCTTATCCAAAACTCGATTTAATCCGAACCAAATCAATCCAAATGCTCTCAAAATTCAGAGACAAGTTCTTCTACTCAATACCAAGTATGAATACCTAATTTTTGCATGCTTTTAATACTAGTATTTAGATGATTTTTTTTTTGTGCATTTTTGTTTGCATTACTTTATTAAAAATACCAAAAATATTTTTTAACTTTTATTTGTATATATTAGTTTGCATCTTTAAATTATATATATCCCAAAAAGATTTTTTCTTTCTACTTGTATATTTGTTCTAGGACTAAATAAGATGATTAAGTTTTAAGGAATTGGGCTAGTGTATTTCAATTAAAATTGAGAAAAATTGGCCCAAAACTTGAGTCCAATTCGGCCGACCCAGTCCAAATATTGTCCTGCCAAGACCCAGATCAAAACGACGTAGTTTTACTTAATAAAGCTGAGAGAAAATCTCATCCATTCAATCCCTTCAATCCAACAGACCACGTTTCATCTCCCTTTCCAAATAAAACAACCCAAAAACCAGATTTTTGGGCCAGTTTCCAAACCCTAAAACCGCCCCCCTTTCTTTCTTCTCTCTCTCTCACCCTCTCTAAGCCGTCGCCGCTCCACCACCGTGCGTGCCGCCGGTGGTGGTCCAAACCACCCCAAAGTATCACCATCTCCTCGTCTCCTCCTCCTCTTTCTATATTTCCAACCTAAATCCCCGAAATCCTTACCAATCTCCTTAAATCTAAGAAAATCTGAAACCCTAGATGCCGCCTACCACCTCTAAATCCCATAAAATCACATTATCGGCATCCTCTCACTCTCCTCTTCTCCATTCCACGGCCCAAATTCTTAAAACCCCCCAAAATTCCCTTCACCGCCGACCTGACCAACCCACTGCCGCCTCACGCGCACGACTACCTCGATGCCGTCCACCACCACTTCCTCACCACCTACACCAACCTCTGTAACTCGTTTTCTGTCATATACATGACCCCACGACTCTGTTTTCTCTTTGACATAATTGGAATTAATTTCGGTATGCCGAACTTCCTTTTTCCTATAAATTCCATTGAGAAAACAGTGCTCGAGGTCTCGATTCGCTGCTGTTCATGTTGTCTTTGAGATTTGAGGGCAGTCGTATGGATCGCTCGGTAC
>ML365459.1:0-47816 GCA_005239505.1 Nicotiana paniculata
GTCGAGTTTCGCTAAGTTAAATGCACGTGATGCAAATAAAGCGAACCTACTAGGGATATCTGGAATGAAGTTTGTTCTTATAGGTTTAAATCCTAGTGGAGAGTGTATCTAGACTGGCTTACTCGAGCGGACAACTCGAGCCGAGGAGGGTCAGTATACCGGTAGCATTGCTTTTCGGCTTAACTGGTGGTGCCCCTCGCCTAAAACATGTGTGACTGAAATCCTTCACCGGGTGACAAGCACCTCGGCTATCTCAAAGAAAGTCGGCTATGTTAAGAAAATGCCCAATTCTTAGTTTCAAGAAGACTCAGAGGGGGTGCGTGAGAAGACAGTTTATATGTACAGTTCAACAATATCAAAGCCGTAAAAAGCGAACAAGTAGCACATTAGGCACAAATAAATCACGATATATACAAAATTAATGAAGNGAGTTTTTTCGATTAAAGTGACAATTTTGAAATAGGGATTATTTTATTGCAGAGTCGCCACTTGGAATTGAATTTTGGGTGTTCCAAGTCACCTTTTATTTGAATCCCTAATCAAGGAAGATTTGACTCTCTTTTTATTGGTCCGCGAAAATAAAGTTTGGGTAAGGAATTCTGTTGACCGGGAAGAAGGTATAAGGCATTCCCCGAGTCCCGTGGTTCTAGCACGGTCGCTTTATTAACTAAAACTTGGCTTAAATTAATTCTGAATAAATTGTGCTTTATTAGTTTCTGTGTTTTAACTTGTCCGCTTTTACTTATTGATTATTAGATTTATCAAGGAAAATGATTTTTGAATAAATTACGTCGTCATAATCACCTTACGCAAGCGAATGCGTGATCGAGATGAAATTTATTAATTTTATCATAACAGCGCTACGCAAGCAAATCCGCAATTATGACGAAGATTATTAGTATATTATTACTTTTAAAAGAAATTACTACATTTAAGGAATTAATTTAAAAAAATTAAATATCGCACTACACAAGCGAATTCGCGATTTTTAACAAAAAGGAATAATTAGAAATTAATTAAAGCTAGTAGAAATGGTATGAAATTATTGAATGTTAAAACATCACGCTACACAAGCAATTCCGTGAGTTAAAGTGCGCCTACTAATTGCCTAACATTTAAATTAATTAAGTAATTATGTTATTTTAATTTAAGGGAAGGGGCTGCTCTAAGTGGTTCGCAATTTCCTTTACCTCTACTGTCACAGTGGACATGAGTCCACGCCTAAACTTAGCAAAAAAGATTTACTCATGACAATAGGAAGCTTTTAATACACAATTTGAGATGAAGTGTAATAAATAAACAAATAAAACCATTTAAAAATTACATTTTTAAACTTATAATACTACCTTTTTATTCTTTAAATTTGACCATAGCAGATCTATCCGGATCATGAAACTATTTCAAACGCTAAAAAAATCTGAAATTCTCCTCTTTATTTACTATACTAAACAACTATACAAACTAACAAGTTTACAACAGCAATCTAAGCTAACCTAAAAAAAAGAAAACCTTTAAACTTGACTAACGGAGAAAAGTATATCCCCAAAAAAAAAGGTCTCAAGCCACTCTTGAATTGAATCACATTTACATTTACTTAAAACACAAAATAAATATTTTAACTAAAGCATAAACTAAAGGAAAACAAATAAATACATTTGAACAGACATTAGTAGGCTAGAGTTACTTTGCTACAGATCCCCATGAAAGTGGTTAAAATGAATATAAATTTTTTGGCACTCCAACTTTATGCCGAAACTGGAAACTAAAGAAGTTAACATCTACACGTGGAAAAGTCTTTTCTCGTTATTCGTAGACATGAGAAAAATGACCTTAGACCCTCTTTTTTATTTGTTTAACAACATTTTAAAGTATCATTTTAAAAGGATAATTTGCCTTGATACTAAGGACTTTAGCCATTTAACATGCGCATGGATACTTAGTTAATCATTAAATAAGAACTTGAAATTCAGGAACCCAAGTAACGAATTGAGCCATGGAAATATTTATCCTTTCACTTTTCAAGGAACAAAGCCAACTTCAAATGTAATTAACCACAAATAAGAGAACCCGACTTAAAGTCCAATACTGAAAAAAGGAAGAAAAAAAAATCAACTGCTAATAGTAAGAGTAGAAGCTTTTAACTATTCTTTTTTCAAAGTGAAAACTCAACTTAAAAAATCAAGATGAACCAAGCATCCGTATTTTACCACGTAAATCTGCTTGAGATATAAGACACAACCAAATAAATAACCATCCAGTATTCGTCTCTTTTATTTTCAACTAAACAACAATGGAGTATGCTAAAAACACATGTCATGTCCATTGATATTGAAAAATCAGCATTACAGAGGTTTAAGGCTTACCTACGTTGCAGAGAAATAAATAAAAAAAAGCAGTGAGAAAATCCAACCAACAGCAACTCAAAAAAACAACAGAAAGCAGCTCAAGAGTCTCCGAAAATGAACCCAAAAACAACAGTCTTTTTTCCAAGGAATTAAACCAGAAAATACTCTTAAAGGCACTAGTATTTCATGGAATGTCCAGAATGTATAAGATGTATCCTTTAAAGTGAGGAAATACAGAGCTTTTTATAGGAGAGGAAGAAACACCTTTTTTTCATTGAAAGTCAGTCCAATCCTATTCAAATGACAAATTTTTCACCAAAAAATTGTCCAATACTATTCAAAGGATGATTCTTTCGGTAAAAAATCTGTCCAAAGAATAGTATTCCTACAAAACATGGACAGTACTTTGGAGTACTGTAACTCCAAAACAGTCTCAAATAGTATTACGCAAACCAAACACGGACCCTACACTCAAGTATTCTACTATCCTCACAAACTAATATCAAACTAAACTATTGCTTCAAACTAGAAGGTGCAAAATCAGATAACTAGACTTGAATCATCAACAAAAGAACCTAATGACCACAAACAAATAAAACATATAGTTAAGGACTTAAACTAGTTAACTTAAACATAGACAAAATTAGAAATGATGAACATGAAATTGGAACTTAACAACCAAGGCAACGCAGGATACATGTTGATAATGAAAACTATCGAGTTGACTGAAACACGAAATTAAAAACGAGTCTAAACACAAAATACCGACCACTAACATATTTTGAACTAATGAAAAACACCAAAATCAATCGCAAAACCATATTTGAACTTAAAGAAAAATACAAAAATCAATCGCAAAACCAGAATATCTGTGAACCTCGCCAACTACAAATAGCTAATCGGATTTCAAAGGTGATTAACAAAACCGATTGACTAAACAAAACGTAATGACAGAGTAAACGACTAACTAATCCATGATTAGAAAGTATTAAGTAACGACTAATATCGATGATCGCTTATGAGACTAACACGAATCACTTATCACATATTAACAATAACAAAACTACAACCAAACAGTGGGTAAATAGAAAATTAGAAATTTAGAGGAGGGATTAGGATTTTACCTAAATGCTCAAGCTTCAAATCCGTAGTACAACACAACTCGATGGCGAATCGATCTCCACGCATCTTGTTCTCGATGACAAATGTTGATAAATATAAACTCTGGCGAACCAAGTTGAGCCCAGCACTATGTCAGAGAGAAAGAGAGACTAAGGGGTCGTGTATATGCTATACGGAGGCTTCGCGACGGCAGTGCGGTAGCAGCAAGGTGGCTGGCCAAAACTTGCCGGATTTTGGAGGGGATTGAAGGTTTTGGGGCGTGGAAGGGAGAAGAGAAGAGTGAGAGGAGGCCGATGTTGTGATTTTTGTAGGGTTTGGAAGTGGTAGACGACGGTTAGGATTTCGGCCAAGGTTAGATTAAGGGAAATTGGTGAGGATTTTGGAGATTTAGGATTTGGATAGGAATAGAGTGTGAGGAGATAAGAGAAATGATACAAGTCTTTGGGTGAACGGACCACTGTTGGAGGCAGTGGTGGGAGGGCGGCTGAACGGTGGTAGGCGGTGAAGGAAGATTATTTTGGTGGTTTGACTGGTGGATTCGAGTAAAAGGGGAGAAGATGGGGAGTTTGGTGGAAGGTTTATGGGATTTGGTGCCACCACCACGGCGGCACACGGCAACAGTGGCGGCGGCGGCTGAAAGAGAAGGGGGAGAAGAGAGAGAGATAGGGAAAAGCTTTAGGGTTTGGGTTATGGGATAATGAGGCAAAAAATCTGATTTAAAAGTGATTATATACCTTAGATGAGATTAAATTAGGACCGTCGGATCTTGAGAATTGAAGGGTTGAGATTGGATCTTAGTTTCACTTAATGAAACGACGTCTACGTCGTTTTGGACCAGGTCTTGGCAGGCCATTTATTGGACCAGGTTGGCCGAATTGGGCCGCTGGTTTTGCATGATTTTGGCCCAATTGATGAAACAAAATCTAATTTTCCCAATTCGTCACAAATTTGTTATTACACATAATATAATTAATCTAAAACACAAAATCATAAGACAAAAATATGGACAAAATGTAGACATTTACATCTCTCTTTATACTTGTCTTCGGTTTATTTACTTTACAATATTTATTTTATAACACGTTATCAGCACGAGACTCTGCCATATATAGCACTTACTTTGAATTTAGTTTTTCTATTTCAAGATAAGAAGTAATTCAAGCCTCTAAATCGTTGGAGAAATCAAAGACTTAGCTTGTGTATTTTCAAATATTATGATTGTTCTTTGTCGAAGTGACAATTGATCGGAGGTATCATGTATTATTTGTATAATTAATTACTTATCGTAGCTATTAAAAATATAATAAAGAGTAAACGTGTGTAAGAGAGAAATATTTCATCAGTGCATGCATATAGCTAACGATTGAAAGGGATTTGTCACCTCCAAAAGGTGAGTTTTCTTAAATCCATCTAATCTTACTATCACTCGAAGTGATAAATATTTTGGGAGGCACCAAATTTGCTCCTGCCGAGCATTGTTTGTACTCTAGTAGAGTTCATGAGAAACGTAAGATCACTAGAAGTGATTATATATTTTACAAGTCTAAGTATAACTAAAATCGCCAGAAGCGATATATGCCTATGACCACCAGAAGTGATAATTTAGGCTTTCTATGGTTACAATTAAGATAAACTACACAAATATTCTCTATATTATATGCCGCCTCGATTTAATCCTGAAGTAGTAAATATCTTAAGAGAGGTTGAAGCATCATAATTTAGTATGATTAATGCACATTTAGATAATTATGTTTCGTTCCTTGAAGGATGAGAACTTTTGATTAATATTAATCTATTTCTTGAAGTAAATGTGATAATATTACTAAAGCCCGTAAATATGAACTCGTCTTGATGTAAATATATTACAGTTCACCTCCAGAAGAGGTAATATGTTGATAGAACATATACTCAATATTTCGTATTTTAAATTTGCTCCTGAAGAAGTAACACAATTGAAATTTCCTCCTGAAGTAGGAAAATATTATGAAAGTGTGTTTTTCTGTGCTTAAACAAAATAATGAGCTATTTAAAGCTATTTTTTAAGCACATTTTCATTCCATGGAGTGAATGAAGAAATACTACAACTCACATCTTGAAGAGCTAGAATAACAGAGGATATAAATATTATTTTGTGGCATAAAAATCATTGTCGCGCGTACCTGTTGTACGTAAAACATCTTGGATAATTTTATCAAGTATCATTCTAAGGCAAATACATTCTTGTAGAACGATTTCTACTGCAACCACATTAATATATTATGATTAGTTATTGAGTTCTCCGAAGAAAATAACAACTCGTACATCTTTCCTTAAAAGATGCAATGACTATGTGGTTGTCGTATTGATACTAAATTTTCATATGTTAATGGTATTTCTCCTTGAAAGAGATATTTGTCACAAAGTTAGTGGTAGAAATATTAAAATTATTTTCGTCATTTATAAATTTTGAATTAGCTTTATATTGTTTATTTGATTACGATTTTCTCTCATGATACCAGAAGTGTCTGAGCAATATTTGATAGTACAAAATGTATCAACAACTCCTGAAGAGCTAATTGTTTGTCTATAAGACACTTAACACCAGTAGTGTCTGATAAATATTATATTGTGGATAATAAACGAAATCTCTTGAAGAGCTTATATACAAATATGTCATTCATATTATATGATTATGGTCAAAACATATGTTGTAATAAACCTGAAGTTTACTAATACAAATGGTTATCATATTGAGACTACAAATGATTGGAAGATTGAAAATTTTCATGTTTCCACAATCATAGGGGGTAAAATAATATATATGTGAGAAGTTACCCGCTTTATTCTTCAATTTGTACTACATCATGTACCACAGTAAACCAAAAGCTTACTAATGCAAAAGCAGCCACAATAGGCAAAAGTTGCTACTGTAAACCAGAAATTTACTAATACAAAATTGGCCACAAGTAAATTAGAAGTTTACTGATGCAAAAGTTTATGTCAAAGTAAACCACAAGTTTACTTAGAGATAACACATGCCATGATAAACTTGAAGTTTTCGGTTGCCATTTTTAAATGAGCTATTTGAGAATTCAGATAAGCATATACTGAAGAACTAGAAGATTCTTCAAGAATTCTCCTATATTGCTTGTTCTCACAATAAATTGATTATACTAGCTAAAGTTGGGACTAAGACGTCTAATCTGAAATATATAAAAGGTGAATATGGGCCCATTCACCTATCATGTGAACCACTTATAGATACATATATGAGATAGTTACATGTGTGATTATTGCCAACCTACAGTTTGGCATTTGAAATTGTTTTTCCTAATTAAGAGCATAATTTTCAGATTATGAATTCAAGACAGTTCATCTTGATAATGCTGGTTTATATTCAAGTTGGTTTAGCATTGAATACCTCCTATTAATGGCTAAATTATTGCTTATGAGAACAAAACTTCATGTGTTGGTCTAAGATTTTTTAAATTGCATACAAAATTGTATGCATCTGACCAACAATATATGATAAGTCCTCTACTCACAATTGGTTTAGGATCAGAAACCAAATATTTTTACTATCTAATAATTTTTGATACATGGTATATAAGATTAATTTCTCTACCACAAAGCACAAAGATAAGTTTCCCAAAGAAGATTTGGAATATATGTTAGTTTTTCTAACATTTGGGGGATGGAATAAACAACTGAAAAATATATTATATGAATCACATTATCATTAGTATGATCCTCACTCAGAAGATAATTCAAGTCAAATGCCAGAAGCATTTGCTGATCCAAAATTAAATATCATATTTCAGCTGCAAATGCTCTTATTAAAATTAAAGTCCCTGAAGGATGAAGTTTACTGTATGCATGAAGCGTGGTAGACCAATCGGTTCCAAAGGTAACAATCCTTGAAAATGATAGGAGCAAATGATCAAAATGATCATAATAAAGAGGAAATAAGCTCTAGAAGAGCCCAAGACATAACAATTCATGAAACTCCTGAAGAAGTTCAAGTACCCGAAAATAAAGAAAGTGATGAGATCTCAACAAGTTATGTCGCTTGCGAATGATCGTCGACGATATATTTGATACAATATAGTGCACAATATTGTAAGAGATTGTGAGGATCGGATCTGCAGTCTAGACACCGGAAGATGTTATGCCATTTAAATGCAAGTCATAACCTACATGACTCATTTGATTAAACGTATATAAAGATCTCCGAAGGATTTAAAATGCCTGAAGCATATTCAAAATCTCAAGAAATGTACTAAATCATATTATAAAGATCTTTGTACGGCTTAAAGCAATCTGGGCGCATGTGGTATAATCGCCTCATTGAATATTTGCTGAAAGAGGGTTACATAAATGATGTCATTTGTCCATGTATTTTTATAATGCAAATATCATCAGAATTTGTTATACTTGCTGTTTGTGTTGATGATATAAATCTTGTCGGAACTTCAGAAGAGTTCCAAAAGGAAATTGAATATCTCAAGAATGAATTTAAGATGAAAGATCTAGGAAAGACAAAACTTTGTCTTAGTCTGTAAATTAAATATTTAGCAGACGGGATCTTTATCTATCAATTTGCCTATACATAAAGGGTCTTATAACGCTTTTACCTGTACAAAGAGCACCCATTGAGTACACTAATGGTTGTTCGATCACTTGAAATGAATAAGGATTTTTTCTAACTTCCAGAAGAAAACGAGGAACTCCTTGGTCCCCAAGTACCATATCTCAGTGCAATTGGTGCACTAATGTATCTTGCTAATGCTACAAAGCCTAACATAACATTTTCTGTTAATTACTAGCAAGATATAGCTCTTCTCCTACACAGAGACTTGGGTATCTGAAACAACGTCTTTATCAGGGGGAGTAAAGTATGCACTGTACTCTTTTTCCCTTGCTCAGATTTTTTTTCCACTGGGTTTTTCTTGGTAAGATTTTTAATGAGGCAACTTGCAATGTATACTATTAGTGTACTCTTTTTTCTTGACTAGGATTTCTTTCCACTGAATTTTTCTTAGTAAGGTTTTAACGAGGCACATAATAATGAACATCAAAAAGGGAGTGTTATGAAAATATTATTGTGGATGTCCATTTATTACTTTGCTGTAGATAATCTTCCTGAAGAAGATTATCCATTTAGTACTCTATCCAATGGGGAGTGTTATAAATATATATTATATTATGGATATTCATTTAATACTCTGTTATAAATACGCCTCCTGAAGAAGCTTATCCATAAAGGACTCCGCCATAAATATATTTATCTATTTGGTACTCTATTAGAAATAAGCCTCCTCAAGAAGCTTATCATTTCGGTACTCTGTTATGGATAAATATCCCCGGTAGAAGATTATCTATATCTGGTGCAGTAGCAACTTACAAGCAACTTACAAACAGCTTACAAAACAGCTTGCAGTAGCAGCTTATACAACAGCTTGCAGTAGTAGCTTCCACAATAGCTTGCAGTAGCTGCTTACACATCAGCTTCCTTTCTTCTATAAATAAAGGAGATTTTTTTTCATTATTTACATCAGTTTGAAATTGAATAATACATCAGTTTCTCTCTATACTTATTTTACTTTAAGGTCTTTATTTTATAACAAAAACACTATTTTCATATCTTATCTTATATCTACAGTAACCATATATCTCTTAACTATTACCAAACTAACTAATAAAAAATTAATATTTCCCAAACTAAGACATATTTCCAGAGAAAATATTTCTTCCCTATCAGAATTCTGTTAAATATTATTTAAAGAAAAAGACCCCAAAAATTTATCAACCAAACTATAGTGTAAACGAACTTTTCACAAGACACCAATGGCGATTCCCGCCATTTCTCTACCAACTGTCACAACCACCATAACTGCTACTTCAAGCTTCAACAAGCTTAACAAAACTCCTCCAAAACCCTTCAACACAAATCTCAAATCCCTCACTAAATCTGGAAAACTAAACGATGCTCTTCTCCTATTAGAATCCCAAAAAATTTCTCAATCTGAAAACAAAGAATCTTATTTAAATCTCCTCCATGCATGCATTTCACAAAAATCATTAGAGCATGGTCACAGGCTATATCTTCACCTTCTTTTAAATCCAAACAGAAGTAAATTTCTCAATGACCCTTTAATTTTATCTAAGTTAATAACCCTTTTCTCTGTTTGTGATCAGCTAGATGAGGCTCGTCGTGTTTTCGAGCACCACGGGCTTGAAAACGAGGAGCAACCCGAATCAGTTTGGGTGGCAATGGCAATTGGGTATTCTAAAAAAGGGTTTTTTAGGGAAGCATTATTGATTTATTGTCAAATGTTGTTTAAGTCCATTGAACCGGGGAATTTTGCTTTTTCTATGGCTGTGAAAGCTTGTTTGGGACTTTCAGATTTGAGGGTCGGTAGAGGTGTTCATGCACAGATTGTTAAGGGTAATAAAGAACCTGATCAAGTTGTGTACAATGCTATTTTGGGAATGTACAGTGAGTGTGGCTGTTTTGAAGATGCGTTGAAGGTGTTTGAGGAAATGCCTGAGAGAAATGTTGTAAGTTGGAATTCATTGATCGCGGGGTTTGTTAAGAAAGGACAGGTTTTTGAGGCATTTGAGACTTTTAGGAGAATGCAAAGAGATGGAGTGGGATATAGTTGGGTAACTTTTACTACAATTTTAGCTGTATGTTCTCAGGTTACTTACCTTTATTATGGGAGAGAGCTACATTCTCAAATTGTTAAATCAACTAAAGTTCCTGATCTTGTTTTACTAAACTCGCTTTTGGATATGTATGCTAAATGTGGATCTATGGAGTATTGCAGAAGAGTGTTTGAGAAAATGAAGTACAAGGACATAACATCGTGGAATACTGTTATCAATGGGTATGCGATCAATGGTTTAATGGAAGAAGCAATGAAGTTGTTTCATGATATGGTCGGTAGTGGTGTTAGGCCGGATGGGGTGACATTTATCACCTTGTTGTCTGGCTGTAGCCATGCTGGGTTGGCGGACTTAGGCAAGGAATTGTTTGAAAGCATGAGTGGAGATTTTGGAATTCGTTCATCCTCGGAGCATTATGCTTGTCTTGTGGATTTATTAGGTAGAGCTGGGAAAATAAAAGAGGCACTGCAAGTAGTGGAGAAAATGCCCATCAAGCCTAGTGGAAGCATTTGGGGCTCACTGCTCAATTCATGCAGACTTCACGGAAATGTCTCTCTTGCAGAACTTGTGGCAGAGCAGCTATTTGAGATGGAACCTAACAACTGTGGAAATTACGTGATACTATCAAACATTTATGCAAATGCAGGAATGTGGGAGGGAGTTAAAAAAGTGAGGGAGATGATGGAAAATAAGGGAATCAAAAAGGAAGCCGGATGCAGCTGGATACAGGTTAGAAATAGAGTACACACATTTATGGCTGGTGGCGGTTTTGAATTTCGTAATTCAGATGAATACAAGGAAGTTTGGGATGAATTATCAGAAGCTATTGAGAAAATGGGGTATAAACCTGATACGAGAGTTGTGCTTCATGATGTAAACGAGGAAACAAAAGCAGAATGGATATGTGGGCATAGTGAACGGCTTGCTACAGTATTTGGTGTGATTCATACTGGTTCGGGTATTCCAATTAGGGTGACAAAAAATCTTCGAATTTGTGCAGATTGTCACTCTTGGATGAAGTTTGTGTCAGAAATTACGAGAAGAAAGATTATAGTGAGAGATACAAATCGGTTCCACCATTTTGACAAAGGGATATGCTCTTGCAATGATTACTGGTGATTCTCATAGTTGTTATTCTGTAAATAATCCTTTTAAGATCTTTTTTCTGAGCTATGTACTGAACAGGAAAATATTGGTTCTTTCAAATCACATTTATTTCATTTGTACGAGAATTGAACGTCTTGCTGAAAAGATGTAGTTCTTTGTTTTCCTTTTTACAAATTGAAAAGAGTTTGTGAACCCAGAATATAGCTCTATATGGAAGAAATACACAATCCACATTACCTGCCGCCGGGTAATAGCTCTAAAAGATGTTAGAGAGGAGACACTTTTATTTACACTTAATTATGTCTTCAATACACTCTCTCATGTGCGAGGCTGATTCTACTTATGGACCCAGTATCTGATAATTCTTTTTGATAATGGGTGGTGGATCTTTGTCTGGCGTCTGCTTAATATTATATTGAATTATTTGACCATCTCATCTAAAAGCTTAAGCTGCTAGAGATGATACATTTTTATTTATTTTATTATGTTTTCAACAAATAGTTCATTTTTTATTCTCCTCTACGAGCCACAAAATACCAAAATTCTTCAAAATAATTAAGGAGTAAATCAAATAGACTTTATACGCCAAGATGATTTAATTAGATAAAAAAAATTGTGATATGTGCTTCTGTAAATCTGCTTGGCTTAACTTTCAGCTTTGCTTTCTGCTTCACTTCGAATGTTTCCAATCTGTACATGAAGAGTTAAACTTCATTTCTCTTCTAACTAATAAACATCATCAAAGTGTGTATACCGGACCAGCATGGGAAAGTACTTGGTGAAGCCACTTGGTTAATTGGAGCTATGTAGCATGTGGAAAATAGACAACCAGATTGCTGGTATAAAAGAATGAGCGGAGAAAAGGACATCTCGGGAGTTATCACATATAAATCCCAGTAAAACGAAAGGAATGCAGAGGAGAACCAACTCAGAGTTATTAGCATCTCTCGTTCCAGTTCACGGTGGTTATTTTCCCTTACAAAAAGTCCCCCCCCCCCCCCCCCCCCCCCCNCCCCTACCCGGTCTGTTAAGAGAGATAAGAGTGACTATCTAGCACCTCCTTTGCATCTACTTTTAGAAAGTTATGTATGCCTGTGACATTGCTAAGGACTCGTGGGGACTGCTTTGGAGCAAAGCAGCCTCTAGATGTCCCCAAACAATTGTAAGGGGTTGAGTTCTCATGGGATAACACTGCAATAAGTAAGACGTTTTTCCCATGCATACTTTACACCTTGAACTTACTTTGTTTATTTTGTTATACAGAAGTCCAGCTTTGATCTTAACTAGTAGATCATCTTGCTTATATTTAACATAATTGTTTTTATTGTTTGACGATATCAACAGCAGTAACACAGTCACCATACTGCATTGTTATTTGTTGCCATGTGGAAGATTGTCATATGACTTTGAAATTTGAGTATTAGTGTACGCAGAAGTTTTACAAAATTGCAATTTCTACATGAAGAATTGAGGTTGAATTTCACAAAAGTCGAGTTCAAGCTTATCATTTAATAAGACACTCTAACAGTGAAGACAACAATTTTCTCATTGCTTCTGCAATGATGATGGAGTTCTAGTTTGCTCAGTCAGTCACGGATGTGAACCATGAAAAACTAAGACTTATATAACTTAAATAGTGGTCATTTTGCACTGTAGCATACTTTCCATGTTTTTTCAGATGCTGTGGTGCCAGCATAATTTTCAGGTCTAAAGTATACTCTTATGTAGCTAGCGGCCAGTGAAATCAGAAAAAGTATTGGTTGCATTAGAAGCTGAAGATCCAGTAGTAATGGATGAGTCCGCCGGTGTACTCTTATCCATGCTAATGATAGTAGGCCTGCTAGGAGTTCTCGCGTCTCTGCTACTACGATCACTTAGTAGCATTACGACAACTTCAGACATGGTTGGCCTAAGATTTACTGGTGATTGTGTACACATTAAGGCAATCTCTATGATTTTCTTCACTTCTTGTTCGTTGTATTCATTGGGGTCTAAAGTCTCATCCACCAGTTTTTCAGGCATGCCAGTTTCATGAAGTTTCCACGCCTATTTTCACCATAGCACAGGTACATTTAGAATGGGACAGAGATGTTGGAAGAGAATACTTAAGTAAATTATGAAAGGAAAAGTGGAATTTGAAAATGCAAAACCGACCTTTTCAAGGAGATATTCAGTGACAGGCTCAATCTGTATATCATTGCTCTTCCTGCCACTGATTATTTCAAGAACGACAACCCCAAAGCTATAGACGTCGACTTTCTCTGTTAGATGTCCATGAATTGCATATTCTGGTGCAGTATATCCCCTGTTTCAATTACACTCATTTAGTTGTTCTCATAATGTTTTTAGTGATATCAGGTAAGAAACTCGAGCTGTCAAATTGACTTACAAGGTACCAGCAAATTTAGTGCTGACATGACTCTGATCCTCAGGTAAAAGTCTTACAAGCCCAAAATCAGCAATTTTTGGCTGAAATTCATCGTCTAGTAGAATATTGCTGGATTTTATATCTCTATGGATGATGCAGACGTGGAATTGCTCGTGTAGGTAGGCAAGGCCACGAGCTATGCCAAAGATTATATCAAATCGTTGCTTCCAGTTGAGCATCCCTCGTTTGTCTCCTGCAAAACATTGACAGGTAAGATTATTTTAAATTTTCTTGAACATAATGATTTGACTTGGACAATAATAGTAAGCTGGATAAACAAAAAGAAATCAACCATATAAGTATCTCTCGAGACTGCCATTTGCCATGTATTCGTAAACAAGTAGTAGGTCTGCTCCTTTGTTAGAACATCCCAAGAGACGGATGAGATTGCGATGATGGACATTACTGATAAGCCGAACTTCAGTCTCAAAATCTGCCTTTGCTCTGCTTGAAAAAATTGCTAGTTTTTTAACAGCAACTACATGTCCATTTTTCAAAGTGCCCTGTTCAATAACATTAGAATCATCATTTCAATTAAATTAAGTGGATAAATGAATAGAAGTCAGATCAAGATTATCTAGTCAATTTGATTGAGATGAGGATCTTCAACTGTTTCAGTGTTACCGTACCTTGTATACATCACCAAAACCGCCTTCACCAAGCTTATTACTTTCATCGAAATCTTGGGTAGCAATTCTTAGGTCCTTAAATCTGTAGCTCATTGGACCTCTCAGCTCAGTTGCTCCCAGTATATTACCTGAACAGTAGATACCATATCATATGCTACATAAATAAACGAAAGGACAAATGAAAAGAGATACTATATTAGTTACCACTTAATTGAGAAAAAGATCATCAAATATTACCTCTTTCAGTTGCCTTTGGTTTTCTTGATAGTCGATACCATAGTAACACAGCCAATACAATCAAAAGAAGTCCTACACCTCCAACGACACCCCCAATGATGGCGGCTTTCTTCTTGTTTGAACTTCCTGCATAAAGCACCCCCCACCAATTATTAATTCAGTCTTAAAATGAATAAATACTGGTAAGCTATGTTGCCGGACACTCCGAAAATGTCGCCGGGTGCATGTCGGATCCTCCAAAAATATTGTATTTTTTGGAGGATCCGACACGGGTACGGCAGCATTTTGGAGAGTCCGAGCAACATAGCAGGTAAGAGTTGAGGAAAGCGAGCTTCATTTCCTACCTCCTTCGCCAAGGAATGATGTGATATCAGTTGTTTTATTATCAGCGAAAAAGGCTCTATTTGAGTACCTCATAAAACAGGCTGCATCTACAGCTCTTCCTTCTGCATATTTAGGCAAGCAGCCTTCTATGTTTTTATATGCCACTGTCAAGCAATCTTGGCAGCCACTTTTAGTAATGGTTTCAGCACATTGTGCTACTCCATAGAGAGTAACACCAGCGACTTCCCTCTTTGTGGCTGCGTAGAAGCCACTAATTCTTGGAGTTGCCATGCTAAGATCATTCAAGAGTTGTTGAGCCACAGGATTTAAAGTATTTGGCTGAGAAGCTGTTCGATTCCCACAAATTGCTGCATTTCCTGGAAGTGTAGTCTCTTGGTAGAAGTTGTTGCTCTCGTACCTTTGGAAAAAACGCATCAGTGGAGCAATGAGTTCATGTAAGTTATTAGAAGGATATTACTCTCCCTTTTTATCTTTACATTCTAACACAAGCAGCCATTTTAATGAGTATGATTTAATAATTGGAAATTAGACTATCAAAGTGTTTGTGTTTTCCGCCTGAGAAAATAGACTGCCTCATAAACTGGTCTTCACATTACAGACTAAAAGGTTGGAAAAGTTCGACTTTCCACAGTTTTTGAGTTTAAGTGACGATTTTATCTGAATCGAAGATTACCGCAAGAAGATACATGATCTCATGCCAAACAACTGAGAGACTGTTTATAGGTTAGTATTAGGGATTGTATGCAATCAAACAGTAATATAAATATTGCTGTTACCAATAATCTTGACTCTTAAATGTTAGCAAACAACATCATATGAATTATCATAATCAAGGGCTGCTGCATATCTTTTATTATATTTGTTTTAGTTTCTTTCTCGAAGGGAAGCCTTGACGTAACTGGTAAAGTTGTTGCCAGTGACCAAGAGCTCACAGGTTCGAGCCGTGGAAACAGCCTCTTGCAAAAATACAGGGTAAGGCTGCGTACAATAGACTCTTATGGTGCGGTCCTTCCCCGAATCCCGCGCATAGCGGGAGTTTGGTGCACCAGGTTGCCTGTTTTTTAGTTTCTTTCTTAGTGGAGATTTTGAAAAAGAGGCCAAAATCTTGAAAATTTGATGTGAAAATACTAAGAGCAATTCCATAGAGATTTCTTAATATAGTCGACTCCAACTAGTTTCGAGGCGTAACTCACCTGAGGAAGCAACCATCATAGGTAACACGAGCACCATTAGCACCAGAGCAAGTTCTGATGAGAGTGACAGCAGTATCATAACAGGAGACACAATCAGCTTTTGATAAATATTTTCTGCATTCAACCATAACATAAACAGCCTGTTGTGTCGTGGCGAATCGCTTATCTTGATTAGACAACTGGTTCCTTAAATCATCAAAACTTGCATTAAGTCTTCTGAAAAAATCAGGTAAATTTGTTGCATTGTATTGACTACATCCTTTGCCTAACAGGTTGGTTTGTGGCTCTGAAAAAACCGGCTTCTGCATCGATAAACAACCGATAAACGCCACCGTGAACCACCAGCTCCACCACCAGGCATATTTAGCCATGTCTTAGAGTTTGGTCCACAGAATTTTCAGGTAAGAATGCTATGGAAAGGACAAGATGTTTGAAGATGAAAGATATTCTTTTGTATACACACAGCAGAAAATAGTCAACTATGTGTATTATGACAACATTAATGTATGTTCAATGTTGGACCATCTGCTGGAAATAGAGCTAAAAGATTAGAGTATTATCTGTCTTTCTCTTTCTGTTTTTTCTTATGGATTTGATGCGAGTTTTTAACCCCGAAATTTGAGGGTAAGTCTATTTTAATCTCTATTATATTACTTGAGCATATATGGTTCTTTAAGTTCAAAAAAGGCAAGCATCTTTAATCTAAAAGGCAGCCCGGTGCACTAAGCTCCCGTTATGCGCGGGCTCCGGGGATGGGCCGAACCACAAGGGTCTATTGTACGCAGCCTTACCCTGCATTTCTGCAAAATGCTGTTTCCACGGCTCGAACCCGTGATCTCCCGGTCACATGACAATAACTTTATCGGTTACGCCAAGACTCCCCTTCAAATTGACAAAATATCCAAATGGGTCATAAGCTAATGATACTTCTCGTACTTTTCACGTGACTAGAGTAAAAATAATCCCGACAGAGATTCTCTTCCTCAATTTTATATTTTCCTTCAATTCTGCACTGATCACACAAAAATCGAATAGAAAAAGTGTATCAGTAATGAAAATAAAACGGTGATGGGGAAAAAATGAAATTGGGCAAGTAGATCCCGATCACGATCGTTATATTACTTGGGAACTTCAAAATTATATAACATTTCCATTAGTTTTAAAGATCAATTTTAGGAGTTTCATGAGTTGGATCAGAAGTGCTCAACCTCTTTAAATTTAAAGGATCATATGCAATCAAAGTAATATAATATGGACAAAAATAGACTTAGGTCAAACTTAAGGCATCATTTAGGGAAACAAGAGAAAAGAAAAAGAGCCCATTGATTCACTGAATGATGGAAAACCACTTATAGCCTCAAAATTCATTTCTAAATAATAATATAGTATAATATAAATGGATGTACAGTCTGTTGGATTTCATGGAAAGTTGACCTAATACTTTGGATGCTTTTGGCAATCTACAATAATTTTTTGGTGGAAAAAAAAGAAATTATAGAACAACCAATAGTCAATTATCCTGTCTAATTAAATGGAAGTTTACCTTCCCATTTATAACACGGGAGCTCAAGATTTATTTGATAAACATTAATAAGTTTTGTTATCGCACACACTTTTGAGCAAAAGCTATTGAATTTACGTGAACTCACTTATTATTCAAGCTCGAGTCTACAGTGAATAAGAATTATAATTAGTAATTTCTATAGCTACCCTTTGTGATCAGGCGGACTTATGCTTGGAGAAGAAGTCATGGGACACCATTAACTTATATAAAAATTCTGGATATATAAGTGTATACATATTAAAAACGTTCATATGATTGAAACTCTTAAGATCAAAAGTCTAATGGGGTACTGATTGAGCGGTTCGCTCATGTGCCTTTACCATCTTCAAATCCTGGGTCTGCCTCTGTTTGTGACCACGTCTAAATCAGAAATTGTTGTAAGTTTGAACTTGACGGGTGAGTTTCAGTCAAATTTTTTCATTTTCTTGTAAAACTTCAAAAAAATGTATTGATCACTCTATAGAAGACCAGTTATAATACTATCTTCTATCCTCTTTATCGGTCGTCTTAAGTTTGAACTTATTAATTTAAAAAGAAAATCATAAAATTACATTAACCATAAGAGATTTTTGACTAAATTACGTTATGTAATTGATGATTATATTTTTAAATTAATATGTATGAATGAATGGAAAAGAGGGAAGGAGGATTATTTATTTATTTTGGAAATTTAGTTTTAGCAGAAAATTAGGGAAGAAGGTCATAGTCATCACATGGCACGATGGCGACAGCAATACAACCAAATACATTGAATTAGTTATAAGCGAAAATCAGTTGACCTTAAAAGGATGACGATGAACGGATTTGATCCGGCAATTCTCGGACGAAAGATAATTGGACATCATAATATAAAGATTGATCAGTTCTGCTTTATTTCTTGTGATCTTCCCAATCATGTACTATTACAATATGTCATCTGTTTTTATACATAACCAAGAAATTAAATAATTTTATACCTAGAACCTTATATTATTCTCAGGCGGCTTACGTTTTGTCCATTTGTTTATTTTCAATTTAATTACATAACGTAGACGTGCCACATACTAGCCTAATTTTTATACCAAAAATAGGTGTGATTTCTGAACATGTATACCTGTTATTTCTATTAGTTTAATGCTTAATTAGCAATCAAATTTATATAACGTTGTATCTGTTGTAGGATATACTTTATTTTTATAGAATTATACTTGTAAAGAATTTTTACAAGTTCCTCAATTTAGAATCTATTTAACTAATTGGATATTATAGTTCTCTTACTATTTAAATCGATTTTTCTCTTGAAGTATATGCGCAGTTAATACCTCAAAATCGACTTTTCTTCTTTCATTCTACTAATGAATAATATTCGACGTTTTAGCTAGTCCTTGTATTATAGTTTCTTTTAATATTATTCTCCTTTTTTATACTTTTACAGCTTGTTTGTATCGTTGTTAACCATTATATCGTATTGTATTATTATTCAAAAATATGTTTTATTATATTTGTACGAAAAAAATACCTATAGGAGAAAGATGACTCAGGATGACTTCTTCATGGAGACTCATCCGGAAGAAGAAGGCACCGACATATCGGCGGAGACTACATATGTAAGTTTCATAACTACTATAACTTGAAATTAATATTTATAATATTATATAGTTAATAATTTTCTATCTTCTAAATAAAGAGTCGCTAAAAGGCTAATGTGGAGGAGTACACTCAGAGCTTGCCACCGAATGAGCAAGGCGAGCGACCGCCCATTTTAGACGAAGAAGCGCAGAAGATAGGGTTGGATGTTGTCGGTGGTCCTAAAAAGGGGTAGCATATAGCTTTCCAGAGAGATCATTTCGGCGCTACAGGACTGGATTGCAAGGTATAGTATTGTTCTTGTTATTGTTGTTATTGTTGTTGTTATTGGTTAAATGACAACAATCTAATGCTGCCAATATAGGTTGGTCGTTAATTGGCAGGTGGTACAGCTATAAAACAGCTATTTTCTGCCAAAAAATTACTCAGAAAACTGACCGATTTCGGTAGGAAATGTTCTTTTTAATTATCAAAAAATCAAATTTACCAATCGACTTCGGTCGCAATTAACAATTTTAAATAAAAATGAATAATTATATATTTTAACAATACCGACCAATTTCGGTCGGAATTGAATAATTTTAAAAAGATGAATAATTAAATTTTCGACGAAATTCGATCGCTAATTTAAAAATATTCTTAACAATATCGATCGAATTCGGTCGATAAAATTAATTTGTGTCAGAAAACTTGGTCAAATTGCGTTAACAGTTACCGACCGACTTCGGTTGAAAAATAGCGACCGAATTCGGTTGCTCCCCATTTGCGACCATTATTTTATAGACCAATTGAAAACGGTCGGAAAAGGGGACGGTTTTTGTTGGATTCCAATCCATTTGTGTCGGTTTTTCTAGAAGCTTTTTGGCCGTTCTTTAGTAGTTTGTTTTGATTGTTACATTAAAATTGGTTGTATTGTATTGTTAAATCTATTGTTTCTGAACTACAAACATCCCATTTTTTGGAACAACAAATTTAGTGTGGTGGAATTGTTTCCTATTTTTCTTTTCAATTATATCCCAACTTATTACTTTATAATTCTATTTAAGCCTTTACTTTTTTTCCAGAACGTCTTCCGCTTCCAACTCCGAAGTAAAAGCCATAGGTTTTGCCTTCTTTTTGTTTCGTTTTTTCTCCTAATGTGATTTTAACTCCAATTCTAATTATTTAGCTCTAATTCTTTATTTCTTTGCTCTACCATTCTCACTCCTTTCTTTATCATTGTTCTTTATTTTTTTTTTTTTAATGATAGTTAAAGACATATTTGGTGATAAACTAAAGATATATTTGGTGATAAATTAGTAGAAAGGGATTTTTCTTAAATTATTTTTATAACGTAATTCTTGATAAATTTAATATTTAAATAATTAAGGATATTTTAGTAAATTTATTAGTTACAGTACAATATGATACAACCAAATCAAATAACAAAATATTATTTAACAACGGCAAACAATACAATCTATCCACACATTATATTTATAAAAAATGACACAATACAATATAATGTAATACGATACAATACATTATAAACCGATGGGTGGCAACCATCCAAACAAGTTGTTAATATTATTCTTTTAATAACATTTTTTTTGTTGTTGCAAGGCCTCACTCACAACGGCAAAAAGAGAAAATTGAACTGACACCTATAATTATAATTTGAAAGATTATTGTCGATATATATTTCTATGCAATAATGGTGAAGTTGATTATTATTTTATTAATGAGTCTTTTTTGAAAAAAAATAATATTGTATCTACGATTTCGTGTGCAATCTATTAAGTATCATCTTCTTTTTGTCTACATTATTAAAAATAAAACAAACGAAAATGAACCACACAGGGGAGGGACTTTTTCTAGAAGGTCTTTGAATATGGAGGCGGCTGCTTTGGTCTCAATAGAATTTTTATTTTAACTTCTTTGCTAAAACTTAGAAACCTGAACTCTAAACCCTGAAAAACATTAATTGCAAATAATAATTTATGGGTGAGATTTAAAAATAGACAGATTTATAATTATTAATTGAAAATAATCACAGTTTCAAAAGTAATAGAAATTTAATCACTTTTCATGTAACGAATCTGAACAAAAACATTGTTAAAAATTCGAAAATATTGTAAAAATAGCACAGGCTACCCAGTTTTTGGACTGGTCATTCAAAAATAGTCAGCGTTTGCTAAGTCATTGAAAAATAACCACTATTTTGCTGTAACAGAGTGTCCAGCATAATATACTGGAGTTTGGTGCACCTGTTTATGAACTTCCAGCATAATATGCTGGAACTCCAACACACGAAAAGTTCCAGCATAATATACTGAAGATACGAGCACCCGTGTATGAACTTATGCTGGACCGATATACTTTGCTGGAACTCCAGTATAATATACTGGAATTCCAGTATATTATGCTGGAGTATTTTTAGGATTTTGAACAGTATTTTCGTTCATATTTATCTTTACATGAAAAGTGGTTAAATTTCGATTACTTTTGAATTGTGGCTATTTTTGAATGATCACTTGTAAATATGACTATTTTTGAATTTCTCCTGAAATATTCCAGCATAATATGCTGAAATTCTTTACATATTAAATTTCAGCGTAATATGCTGAAATTTTATAATGTGCTGGATTTCCATCATAATATGCTGAAAATTTATATGTCGGAACTCCATAATCCCGCATATTATGCTAGAACTTTTCATGTCCTGGAGTTCCAACATAATATGCTGGAAGTTTAAATGCACGAGAGCATATTATGCTGGAACTTTTCGTGTTTCAACAAAATAAATTTTTCAATAACTTCACAAACACTTTTTTCCGATTATCAATCCGTAAAATAGCTAGGTCATGTTATTTTGACGATATTTTTGATCAGGTAGCCTATCAGTCGTAAACGAATAGGAAATTCATGTTCTTAACGCATGTCTTATTCAAATTGGACAAAGAGATAGGTCATGTTCTTTTCTTCCTTAAATGCTCAAATTGGACCATTTGCCTGTCTTCTTCTGGTTGTCTAATGTTACATCATTCTTTGGTTGTTGCATTTTTTATCTTGTTTTCTGATTGTGCCAAATTAAAGAGTCTTGTTCATTTTCCTTAACTCCAACAAAGAGTAGACAGTCCCATCAGACTTTTATGCAAGCTTTCATGGTTAGTCTGCGTTCTTTGAACTTGTTAAACTTAACGAACTAAAAGATTTTAATAGTTAAAGATTAATCTCAAGAGCCACTTAATCCCTTGATCTCTTCTTTCAAAGAAGACGATGTACATATCGCTCCCACATCTATAGCATTTGTGATCAAATGTGCAACGATCGCAAGGCCTTCCCTCTTCTTCTTTTTTTTTTCATTCGATCCAATATTAGATTATGTCACACAGAGCTCTAGAATATCCAGATGCTTACGCGGGATGGAATGCACTTAACAGTTTTGGCTCTAATATATCCGTAGTTGGGATCAACAATCATGTGGAACTATTAAAATTTGAATTCGTGATGAATTGACATCTTGACTACTGAATTATCTTATTTGAGATTCCATTGTTTGAATTCTAATAGTGATTAAGAGACATCACAATCACGCGATGATCAAAGTATATCTAGCGCATCCCTTCACAATTAAAATATATATATATATATATATATATATGAAGTCAAAAGAGAAGGCTATTATCTTGGAGGCGGTTATAATATATAAAAATTCCAAAAAAGAGAGTAAGGTTTAATTAGCTAATTTACAGTCCATTAAGTTTAATTTACTATATTCTGTGCCCCAACTTGTCATTTGGCTTGCATATCATTGTAATATATGTAAGTCAAAAGGTATTATAATTGAAGCACTATGAATTGTTGGAAATTAAACCAATTTATTGGAATAGGTTTTTGGTTTTGTAGTATTATAAATAGGGGTATTACTACTTCTTTTTTTTTGTAGAGAGATTCAAGAGTTTATGAGTTGTGAAAAAGTCTCCTAACACGTTCTCTCCCTAGTTTAATAAATTTCTTCTATATAATCTTTGTTGAATTTTTTACTTGTGCTTAAATTATTCCGGGAGTATTTCAATCTTTTGGTAAATTCTATACTTGACAACTTGGGAATGAATAGATACAGTTATAAAAGCCCATAAAATAGTCCAAATTGGGTTAGTGCAATAGTTAGCATTATTAGTAGTTCAATTTTTCCAAGTCAGTTGATGCCAACCACAAATGGAATGATTGCATCAACTTTGAGTAACAAATTTCTCGTGCGCATCAAGAATTCTATCCTTATGTATTATTATGATGAATAAAGAAATATTATAATATAATTTGGTGTATGCTCTGAGTCATATAAATGCAAAAAAGCCATGAAAATCTCATAAGATTTCCTTGTTCAATTCTTTGGAATTCATTTTTTTTTCCAGGCAGAAATTTTCGGGACCCCCCAAGCTTGACAACTTTTGTTCAATTCCTCCTTAAACTTCACGTAGTCTCTCATACTCCTCTGAACTTGAAAATTTGATAGTCTTGACCCTCTAGATGCTGATGTGGTAAAGAGCGTGAATACACTTTCTTTTAGGTGCGTGAGAGGGAAGAACATTTGAAAAATCAGCCAAGTGGAATAATTTTCAAATATTATTGTCACATAATCAAATATATTGATTTATTTGTTCCAATTGTATAGCCTAAAAACAGCGAGAGGATCAACTTCTGCTTGAAGCTGGTGTGCACATTATACTAATAACTCGATGTAAACTTAATACAAACTGAACTTGGGGCACATACTTGCCTCTTGGAAAGTTCGGTACATAAGCCTACTAGTGAAGGAAAAAGGGCAGCCCGGTGCACTAAGCTCTCGCTATGTGTTGGTCTAGAGAAGAGCCGGACCACAAGGGTCTGTTGTACGCAACCTTACCCTGCATTTCTGCAAGAGGCGGTCCGCGGTTTCCACCGCTCTAACCCGTGACCTCCTGATCACGTGACAACAACTTTGCCAGTCCCGTTCAAGGTCCAAAATGCTGAAGAAACTATGAGAAAAGATCATTCAGAATGGGAATAGGATCCTTCTCAGAACCTCAGCAAGGCCTTTTAAGTGATAGTTTTTGGCAAAAATTTTGGCTCTTCATTCATTCCTCTTTTCTTGCCTATTCTAGTATCCGTTTTGCAACTAACAAGAACTGCCTAGACATCAATACGCGCGCGCACACACAGAGTTATAGTCGTCCATACTTAATAGTAATACAAGCTTATAAGGAAAGAATACCAAGTCAGATAACAGTTACTAGTCATAAATAATACATTCAACTTGTACAACAATCATCTAATATTATCCAAATCACACTGGCCTGGGCAGGCATTGTGGCATTGTGCACAGTATCTTGATACAAAGCAAACGGAAAAATCCAGCAGAATTATCTGTGAAAGTTCAACTTTCTCAGAATCAACACTTAGGACAATATATATCACTATACAGATAAAATAAGATAACTAAATGATAGTGGTGTATTTGCTCTCAAACTTCTCAAAGCCTAAGGGTGAGATCTGGTGTAATTGGTTCCTCTTTTTCGTCGTATGAAGAAGTCTCATGAGAACATCCGGCAAGAGAAAAGTTAGTATGAGAGGTACCGGGATTTGTCACTTGACGAAAACTGCCTGGCCATAGTAATTGATCAGCTTCATCATTTTCCATGTACAAAGGTGGACTTTGGCAATTACCATATTCAAATCTTGCACTCGTTTTAAAATCGAGTGGTCTCATTGCTGGTGCAGATCCCTGATGTAGCGAAGAGTGTGCTTTGATTCCTAAAGACCTTATTGTAGATCCATGTAATGGCAAAGATGCCAAATTAGCATACCTTTCTGAGAAAATTCCCGTTCTCATAGCTCGTTTCGCAAGTGTTCGTTCTCTTTTATGTGCATTCTGATGGCCGCCAAGAGCCTGTGAACTGTAGAATTTCCTTTGGCAGAAATTGCAGCTAAAAACTCTTTGAAATGCCGGTCTTGATCCTGAATTTTGTGTTGCATGTTCGTTGCTGCTTTCACTTGTGCTGGAAACTGAAAAGCCTATTGAATCCTGGCTAAGAGACAAGTCAAGTGACACTGGTTCTGAACTTAACTTAGTGAAATCTATAACTCTGTCCTTGTAAGGATCCGTGAACGATTCAACGGTACATATATTAGAAGCTACCTGGCTAGTAATATCAGAATCATCTTCAAACAAGGCCTCAATTTCAAGATTGAATCTTGGTGTTTGCATTTTGGTTAAATATTAGGAACTTACACTGTGTAGTGATCGATCGAAACAAATGAGCTATCTTCGACTTAGTATCATTGTCCTGTATATGATGAAAAGAGAAAGGTTTGGTTGAGTAAATATATACAAGTTTAATGCAGTTAAATTCCCATCACTGAAATAACCAAAATCTAGATATGCATTGAGTAAATATATGCAAGTTTAGTAGCAATGCACTAGTTTCTCAACAAACCTCTCTATAAAAGCGTCGTTTGCTCCGATAATTTTTGGCTGCTATAGTGAAGTGTTGTTATAGAGGAGATATAGTATAACATAACATGAAAATCAGCTCTGAGAAAAACTTGGCTTTTATAGTGAATGGTTGTTATATAGGGATGTTGTATCTTCCAATATAGTGTTACAGCTACAGATGAAACCGATTTAGGCATTAAGTTTCGTTTTATTAGCTCCCAAGTACAGTTGAAACCTGCTAATTCTGTATGCGGAAGTCCATTATCAGAAACTAAAGGCTGGAAAAAAATACCATAGTGACACCATTGAAGAAAATTCAAACTATTCGCCAAACAAACGAATTAAATCTGATGTTTCTGTTCCATTTTCTGGTGTAACATGAACTCCATATAAGTTCTTTTGCCATTTTTATCTCAGTCGCAGCATCTCCAACGAGGGACAAAGGACTAACTTTTATGCGAAAAATGAGAAGGCAGATAAACAACATATCGATAGAGTGGCCTCATTTTGCTGCAGTTTTAACATACTGATTTCACTTCAGTTCTGCTGCAAATTCTTATCAACTATCAAAGTACAAATATTCTTTAGTTTGATCTATATTTAGACTTTCTGAGAATGGCGTTTCGTCGACAGTGTTGTTTAAAGTCCTAACATGTTAGAACTTAATGAAACAGGAAGTACAACTCACACCATCAAAGGGAAAGATTGCAATATAAATCACAAAATATTATGAAATCTCTGCAGTTTTGTATAGCAAAAACAATGAATTATCTCACACACAAATAAGTGAGAATTAAGACTAAATTAGACCATAAATAAGGCAATAGTCATTGAGAGCCTAAGATAAATGTTACTCCAACTATAGTCCAATTACTATGCCTAAATCCCGAGCAAGTTGGGAAAAGCTATATGAACCCGCACTATCCATATTGCTCTATTTAAGCTCGTCTCCGTCCAATATATATGATTTATTATATATAATTCAAGAAAGATTTATGATAATACACAACTCTTGTTTAGATCTTTCGTTCCAAAAAAGGCTAAAGGAAAGCAGTCAACTGTATAACTTCCACAAAAGTATCTATTGCTTCAAAAAACATGACAGGTTCAATTTTTTCTTGACAAAATCTAACTAATTTATTTTAGATTTTCAGCTACAAGAAAATTTTCTTTATAAACTACTTAACCTCCATACAAGAGGAAATCATTTCAAGATTTGAAACAAAGGATCATTAACAAGGAAAACATGAAGTACTAGAAAGTTAGTTTACTGAAATACAACTACTACAACAACTACTACTACGCCGTAGTTCCAAACAAGAAATGGCGTCGGCGATATGAATCCGCACTGAAATCCAAGCCAAAAATCAGAAGACCAACACAAAAAGCTTGAACTAGACCACCAAAAATAAAAGGGCAGCTCGGTGCACTAAGCTTCTGCTATGCGCGTGGTCTGGGGAAGGACCGAGCCACAAGGGTCTATTGTACGCAGCCTTATCCGGCATTTCTGCAAGAGACTATTTTCACGGCTCGAACCCATGATCTCCTGGTCACATGGCAGTAACTTTACCAGCTACGCCAACGCTCTACTTCAAATATATATAGAATAATTAAGCAAGCTTAAAAGGAGAAATCAAACTAACCAGCTATTACTGACTAGTGTAGTACATCTTCTTGAGGGGGCAGCTAGCTTCTTGTTGTTGTTGACTTGTTGTAGTAGTAAAACTAGTGAAAGGACTTCAGCAAGGACAAAAAATGGTGCTGTTTCAAATGCCCACTTTCAAATAATTTAAGTATATGCAAGAAAAAGGAACTTTAAGGGAAATTGGTAAGTGGGGTTTGTATATAGATATACTATTGATGTTTTATTATGGGAAAGCAAAGGTAAAGGAGTCATGGGACAATGGTGGGACGTCAGATAGCCATAGAAAAGATTGTTATAAAAAAGGGCAAAATGGTAACGCGGTGCAATAAGCTCTCGCTATGTGCCGGATCCGGAGAAGGGCGGGCCGGACCACAAGAGCCTATTGTACGCAGTCTTACCCTGCATTTCTGCAAGAAGCTATTTTCGCGACTTGAGCCCGTAATCTCCTGGTCACATGACAGCAATTTTACCAGTTACGTCAAGGTTCCCGCCTGGAGAATCAAATAAAGAAAAGGAAAAAATGTACCGCTTGCTAGTACTTTTTTATTAGCACTTGAAATCGCTATCATAAAATTTCGAACTTATAAAGTTCAAATCTTGAATCTGCCTCTACTTTTACATGACTTAATAGTGTTACTATTAGCAAGGGCGGATAACTAGCATGGAAAAGTGCGAGTTCGACAGATCTAATAACTTTGGTTTAAAGCATGTACATATAATAAACTCAAAATTTCTTAAATTTTAAATTCTAAATCCGTCTCCGCGGTCGAAGGCGGAAGAAAGCAGAACAGTTACATAGTACAAGTCATTTCATGTCGTTAGTCCCACAAAAGACTCTCTGTCGTCTTCCACTTCACTCTCAAATCTGTGTCCACTTTTTAACTAAAGAGTTTACAGAAAAATATGTAACTAAGGTTTTATCCTGACAGTCAGTCACCTACTTTTTTTTCTCTGCATGTCCACCATATCTCTTACCAAAGACATAAGTACTCTTCATGCTGATTTTTGCAGAACTGCAACTACATATTGAATAATATGTTTTTTTATATAAGTCTGATCTGCTGTTTCCGCCTACTAAAACACAGAAACCACATGCCTCCCGCAGTTTGTTCATCACTGTCAACTGTAAACAAAGGCGGATTTACGATTTGAAATTTATGTGTTATTACATTGAACATAAGCGAATTCAGGAATTAAAGTTTATATGTTATTACATCGATCTCAAGTTAATACTATAATAATAACCAGGTTCACATTCATGTATATTTATAGATATTTTTTGTAAAAATTTTAATATATGTACAAAATCCGGATAAAAGGTACTAAATTCAGGTGAACCCGTATACAAATTTAGATTTTGACTAAAACTATTAGATACTCCTGTGTAAGATGATCTAGGCTTCAGCGATCGCGGGCAGGGCCGAATGTAGCATATACTCGGCGGGTTCAATTGAATCCATAACTTTCGACGCGGAGTAAAAATTTGTATGTAAAAATTCATTAAAATTACAAAAATAGTAGAGATGAACCCATAACTTTAAAAATATAATGGATTCAATGCTAAAAAATTTAAAAGTTGAACCCACAGGGTTTAAATCCTGAATCCGCCTCTGATCACGGGCACTATAATATTCAATATAAACTTGTGAGAATGAAGGAGTCGACTGTGCAATGCTAAGTAATGAGCCAGCTGTCAAGTTAGATAGGACAGGTGGCAGGGTAAGTTGATGCTGTTAGAGGTAGTTACCAATAGTTAGTGATCTTAGCTTAATTAAGTAGAGGTTAGTTGTATCAACAAATACAGAGTTTGTATTTGTTATTGTTTACACAATTGAATATATAGAAAAGTTTCCTTATTCATTTCTCTCTCCTCCTTCTTCTTCCTTGCACGATACGGTTATATTGCTCCATTAGTGGAGGTCGTGACCTAGCTCAATTGAAGCTCAACTCACATGGTATCAGAGCAGTCATGACTGGGAGTAGACGAACACTGCAATTTTATTGTCAATTTTTATAATTGATCTTCCTCTTAAGCTCAACAATGCGAGATGATAAGATCGATCACACTCATCCACTATTACTTCATCTTTTTGACACGCCGAGTTCAGTTTTGATTCCAATTCAATTCACATGATTTGAAAACTATGGATTGTGGCAGAGAACGATGCGAATTGCACTTCTAGCTAAATGAAAATTAGGGTTTGTGACAGGTACTTGTAAAAAAGATTCCTTTAAGAAGGAACTACATGAGGAATGGGAGACATGCAATGCGATTGTCCTCTCCTGAATCATGAATACAGTATCGCAGAACCTAGTTAGTGGAATTGCTTATGCTTCTGATGCTCATTTAGTTTGGAAGGACTTAAAGAAGAGGTTTGATAAGGTTAATGATGTAAGGATCTTCCAATTTCATAGAGAAATTGCAACAATCTCACAAGGAACAGATTCTGTGGACACCTATTTTACAAAGTTGAATGAGTTATGGTCAGAGTATGATGTCGTGGTGCCTTCACCTGGATGTGACTGTGAAATCAAAGGATTACATCGTGCACCTTCATCAACAGAGGTTGCTTCAATTTTTGAGTGGTCTCAATAAATCATATGATCAAGCAAGGAGACAAATCCTAATGAAGACAACAAAACCAACACTGAATCAGACTTATGCTCTGATTATTGAAGATGGGAGTCAGAGGTCAAGTCCATATCCACCCTAGATGTTAAAGCAGATGCAAATGTTATGCATGCTGGTTGAGGGACAATTCCTAGAGGAGAACCAATTGCCATGCAAGCTAGTAGAGGACAACCCTATAAAGGGAAGAAACCTTTCATGAGATGTGACTATTGTCATAAGAATGGTTATTCGAAGGAAAATTGCTTTAAATTGATAGGTTATCCAAGAGACTTTAAGGCAAAAAGAGAGGTGGTGGATAACATTGCTACTGGTGTTCTTGAACATGAACAACAGACACTAGACACTGATGAATGGAGAAAAAGGAGCAAGTTGTGATCAAGAAGTAAGGCATTTCTTCACTGAGGATCAATACAGGCAAATACTAAATATGTTGAATAAGGATACTTTTGTACCACAAGTAAACATGGCAGGTATTACCACATCTCTAATGACTAATTGCTCTAATAGTGAGTGGATAGTTGATTCTGGTGCAACTTATTACATAGCTGCCTTAGTAGACTTACTTTATTCTAAAACTAAGTTGAAAGGTGAACAAAAAGAACAGATACAATTGCCCACTAGTTAGAGAACTGACATTATACATACTGGTAGTGCGACCATTCTTAAGGATTTGGAGATGAAAAATGTGCTAATTGTTCTGGACTTCAAATTTAATTTGTTGTCTGTATCCAAACTCACAAAAGAAATTTGTTGCTCAGTTCATCCTTATCCTGACTTCTATGTATTTCAGGAACTTTGGAGTGGCAAGGTGAGGGGGGTTAGTAAGGGAAAATGAGGGCTATATGTGGTGAATGATGCACACATAACAAAAGTGATGCAGCAGATGTCAGTAACTACCACTCAAAAGCCAGAATTTAATGGTCACCTTTGGCATTAGAGATTAGGACATGCCTCAGTTAGCACAATGAAGCATATCAAGTCTTTCAACATGCAACAGTAGATCTAAATGTAAATAAGGATTGTTCAATTTTCCCTTTGGCTAAACAAAGTAGGTTGGTCTTTCCTAGAAGTTGTACTAAAAGTGTTAGTCCTTTGCTATTGTTATATATGGATATTTGGGGTCCTTATAAGTTCCCTACACATGATAGGAAGCATTTTTTTCTCAACCATTGTTGATGATCATTCAAGATATACTTGGGTCCATTTGCTGCAATTGAGTGATGTTATAGTAATATTGCAGAAGTTTCTTTCTATACTCAGAACACAGTTCAATGCAGTTGTTAAGACTATTAGAACAGACAATAGAGGAGAATGTACCTGCCACAAGATGTAGACACATTACCAGCCCTGCACTTGCAAGTGAAGAACCAAGAAGATCTAGTATAAATGTCAAAGAGCCCTTGTGGTTGAAGGATTATGTGACACAAAAGAAGGCTAATGGAACAACATTGTATCCTCTATCAGACCACTTAACATATAGCAGGCTGTCAGCATCTTGCCAAATATTTGTAGCAAAGATCTCTTTACTGACAGAACCTCAGAGTTTTGCAGAAGCATCTAAAGACAAAAGATGGGTGGAAGCAATGTATTTGGGGATTAAGGCCTTAGAAGATAACAAGACTTGGGAGATAGTAGACTTGCGTAAAGGAAAGAACACCATTGGCTCAAAATGAGTGTACAAGATAAAGTTCAAAGTAAATGGAGAAGTTGAAAGATTCAAAGCTAGATTAGTGTCCAAGGGGTATAGTCAAAAGGAAGGTCTAGATTATTATGAGACCTTCTCACAGTTGCCAAAATGGTAATTGTGAGAGCAGTCATTGCAGTGGCAGCCGCAAAGGGATGGAATATGTACCAAATGAATGTTCATAATGCATTTCTCCAAGGAGACATATATGAAGAGGTGTATATGGAATTGCCTTAGGGCTTCAGATGACAGGGGAGAGAAAAGTTTATAAGTTAGTGAAATCCTTGTATGGCTTGAAGCAGGCCTCAAGACAATTGAACATCAAACTTACTGAAGCTCTTCTGGATGCAGACTATAGTCAGAGTCCCTATGATTACTCATTATTCACAAAGAAAAAGGGAACAGAATCCGTAGATGTGTTGGTATATGTTGATGACTTACTCATTACAGAAAATAATGAGGAATTTATTCAGGAGACAAAGAATGTTTTAAACAGGAAGTTCAACGTGAAGGATCTTGGAGAATTGAGGTATTTCCTAGGAATAGAAGTCATGAGATCCAACTAAGGGATCTTGTTGAACCAGAGGAAGTATGCACTTCAACTGATGTCTGATCTAGGTCTGGGAGCAACAAAGCCAGCAGCTACTCCACTTGATATGAATCAAAAGTTAATCTCAGTTGAATTTGATAGACATGTAGGAGTAGCTGGAGATGAGATGTTGGCAGACATTTCAGCCTATCAGAGGTTAATTGGCAGGTTCATATACCTAACAATCACTAGGCCAGATATTATATTTGCTATGTAGACATTGAGTCAATTCATGCAATCACCTAAGCAGTCCCATTGGGAAGCAGTAGTGAGGGTAGTGGAATACATCAAACGAAATCCAGGAAAGGGGATTCTGATGAGTAGCAGGCATGCAGACAATATGGTTTGTTACTGCGATGCAGATTGGACATCATGCCCAAACACTAGAAGATCAGTGATTGGGTTTGTGGTGAAATTTGGAGACTCGTTGGTGTCTTGGAAGTCAAAGAAGCAACAAACAGTTTCTAGAAGCTCAACAAAAGCAAAATATAGAAGCTTAGCGGCAATTACTGCAGAAATTGTATGGTTACTGAGATTGTTTGCAGAGCTCAATGTATATATCAAGCAACTAATGGATATAATGTGTGATAGTAAAGCTGCTTTACAAATTGCAGCTAATCACATCAAAGAACCAAGCATATTGAAATAGATTGTCACTTTGTAAGGGATAAGATCAAGGAAGGATCAAGACACACCACATTGGAACTAACGATCAACATGCACACCTATTGACTAAAGGGCAGGGAAGAATACAACATGAATATCTACTACGCAAGCTAGGAGTGCTCAACATCTTACACCCTCCAGCTTGAAAGGAGTGTGAGAATGAAGGAGTCGACTGTGTAGTGCTAAGTAATGAGCCAACTGTCAAGTTAGTCAGGACAGTTGGCAGAGTTAGTTGATGTTGTTAGAGGTAGTTATCAATAGTTAGTGATCTTAGCTTAATTAAATAGAGGTTAGATGTGTCTATAAATACATAGTTTGTATGTGTTATTGTTTACACAATTGAATGTACATAAAAGTTTTCTTCTTCATTTCTCTCTCCTCCTTCTTCTTCCTTGCACGATACTGTTACATTGCTCCATTAATAAAAGTCATGAGCTAGGTCAACTCACACTTATTATTGTTCATAAAAATTAATAGTAGTATATGCTATTTCTTGAAGACACTTACAAGTTTTTGGATGTCGGTGACCTCTCTACCTGTAATGTGTGTCCGCCTCTGAGTTGATCTTAGAGACGGTTGCAATATGAGTTTTATAGGTTCGGCTATATCTAGTAATTTTGACACATAACTTTTATATATGTGTGTTTGTATGAAACATTCATTAAAATTTTTAGATCTATAATGCCAAATATGCAATAATAAGAACATACGGATTGAATCCATCAAGCTATATATATATTGAGAGAGACTAGATATTGAATAATAAAGTGTAATCGATACTAAAATTATAGGTGTGAATTCCAACTAGTTCATAGATAAAATAGTAGTTTCAATTCCGCACTGTAAGAGTAAATTTTTGCCTATTTTCCCTTTTAATTTCTAGCACAATTATTTATATCAATCAATTTTTATATTTCTATTGATTTTCTAGTTATCGACCATCAACAATTTAATATTAGGACTATTACCTAATGACCATCAACAATCTGATATTCGGACTAGTTTTGGACATATATATGTGTTTTTTAAACCATTTTTCCAGTTCATTATTTTGAATTTTGAGGAAACCTAAGATATAATCCCATTGGCATTTCACTAATCTCCATAACTTGAGATGCCCAAGACCACTTCTGTACTTAATCCCATCTTTAAACCCCACATCCTAGGTTAATTTTAAAAACTATTAAATTAAAACCCTCTTTTTTTTCAATTTCATTTGTCCCCTAAGTCTGTCACACAATCTGCACGTGACTCCGTAACACCCAACACTAATCACAGATTAAAAACAGATTATTGCCTTAATCCCAAAAATTACCGACAGATGCCCGTTGCCTGCCGCTTGGTACGTTGCTCGAGGCACTTATTTTTGGTGCGAACATAATTAAAAAAATTATCTCGTTGAGCTTGCTTTTCGTGAGATTAGAAAAAGAAAATCTTAAAATCGAACTAACTCTTTTATTCATGTACTAAACTTCAATTAAGCACCTACTTTGATGTACTAAAACTAATTAAGTTATTATTAATTTCGTACTCACTCTCATTTGTTGCCCACCACTTAGAAAAGCACACCCACTAAATATAATTTATCTTTTAAGTTAATTCTTTAAATTTTTAATAGATGGTACTAATCCAAAACTTATAATACTAGGCTAATACAGGCTAAGCTTTCATGAAGATAAGTTAATGTAAGGCAAGACACTTAATCTATTTGATTAAATAATAATTAGGTATACATTCTTCCATCAAGTTATGGTAGTGCTTGCTTTTTTATATTCACATGCTTTTGCTTTTATTATCATACTTTAGGTTATTGAACTATTAACATGTGGCATGTTTTAAAAAATAAAATATTTTAGGGGCTATCTCTAATAAAGATTGTGGAATAGCACGGTCTAGCCAGTTTTCGGATTAGTCATTAAAAAATAATTATTATTTTGCTGCAACACAGAAAGTTACAGCATAATATAATGGAGATTGGTGTAATTGTGTATGATATTCCAGCATATTATGTTGGAACTCCAGCACACGGAAAGTTCCAGCATAATATACTGGAGATTGGAGATCCTGTGTATGAACTTCCAGCATATTATGCTGGACCAGTATATTATGCTGGAAGTTCACATGTAAAAAATTAGAACTCCAGTATACTATGCTGGAATATTTTCTGGATTTTGAATAGTATTTTCGTTCAGATTTATTTTTACATGAAAAATGGCTAAATTTTGATTACTTTTGAAACTATGCTATTTTTTAATTAGCACTTATAAATCTGGCTATTTTTGAATTTCACCCGTAAAGATTCGAGCCTGAGTATCGAATCATCTTTGTTATGGATGTTTTATTCTTTAATATCAAATTTTTTGAAATAAAGTTAAATTTAGTTGAACTTCAATACAAATATCTAACACCAAATAAGAAATTAAAAGGTATATACTTGACAAGAGAAAACTTAGATGGATCCCCAAAAAAGTATTAGATTCTCCAATTTGTTTGGGGTGGGTGGCAGGGAAAAATAAGTGTTAATTTACTTTTATGAGTTGTCAACTTCTATTTCGAAACTATCAGCTTGGATGGTATTTTTTGATGAATATAATATTTAGATAGATTGTATTGTTTGTCGTTCTTTTAGGGTATCACATACCAACAAACAAAGAATAAACTTGCAATATTACTAAAAAAATAGGATACGGAGTAAAATTATTATATGAAAAAGTATAATAAAGAATAAAATATAATTATTTAATAATAAAAAGGGCAAGATGAGAGGGAAAAAAAGGTAACGATGTCACTACATCAAATCTGTCGTTCCATAAAATGATACTTTTCGTCATTATGTAACAATGGATTTTACAATACGATATAATAAAATTTAAGTAACAATCAAAACAAACATTGTATTTAAAGTGACACGATACAATACAATAAGTAACAACTATCCAAACAAGTTGATTAATAATAATTCTATTAAAATGCTTATTGTTATAGGGTCCTTTCTATATTGAGAAATTTAAGCTTAGTCCCTTATGTTTTGAAGAATATTTATTTTGATCCTTTGTGACATGTGGCTAATTAAGCACATTTGCAAGGAGCTTTTTAGTTTGGTTAAATATTGTATGTTGGTAAAGGATTAGAATTAGATTTAAAAAATATCTAGTCTAGAAAACTCTTATTTTAATTTGCCTTAGAGGACCAAATATTAAGTATTGAAGTGAAATAGGGTCGAACAAAGCGGAGCAAATATAGAGGATTATTCATATCCTATAAACTTCCGAATAACAAGAATGAATTAATTATTTTCCTATAATCTCACGTAAATATAGGATTTACCTGCATTTATAGTTTTATTTATCAACTTGTCCATTTTGTATCTAATAAATAACATTCTGAATGTTTTATTAGAATATAAATCACAATTATGTAGTAAAAAAAGTAAGGAAAATAAATATTTTGACCTTTTGTAAAAATTGTAAAAAGAAATTGAATTTAAAGAATGTGAAAATGTAGAGACAACTCATCCAATATCGGATTTTGTTGTAACTGTCCTTAGATTTAGCTGCAAAATCATATCTTCTTGAATGTTCCTTTATCTCTTTATATTAAATGAACCTTTTGAGATTTTGATTTTTGACTAAACTCAGAAAGAGACTGAAGAATTTAAAGATTGTGTAAATGAAATGGATTTGTTCTTTGAACCATCAAAAGGAATGGCATTTGCAATTGAAGTTGGCTACTTTGATTCTATCTTAGAAATCAAAGAAAAAATCCAAAAATATCAAGGCATTCCTGTTCCAAAACAAACCTTAATTTTCAAAGGTAACGTGTTAGACGATCATATAAACGTTCATTATTCCGACATCCTCAATAATTCTCACATTCAACTCGTCGTAGAATCGGACAAGGCAGAAGAGTCGTCTCCGACACCAACGAAGAAAATCCAACTCCTCGTCAACATGCCAACATCGTCAAAACTAGGGATTGCCCTAGAAATGAACGTTACGGATAGCGTTAGAAGGGTAAAAGAGAGAATTCACGATATGGAAGGTGTACATGTGAGTAAATTAGTAATGTATGCTAATGGAATTGAATTGATTGATCATCAAAGTCTACAAGATTATGGACTTTCTGATAATTCAGAAATTAATGTTAGTATAATTAAACCTAATTATATCGCGGCGTCTACGACAACAACTTCTTCAGGATCATCATCAGGAAATAATAATATAAATGGATCCAAGAAAATAAGAATTATGGTTTTATCCAAATGTGGTACCAAGAAATTTCCTATCGAAGTTAATCCCTCAGACAATGTGGGACACTTGAGAAAAGAACTTCAAATATTGAACCAAAAATTGGAGTTTGATCTTCCAAAAGAAGGTTATTTTTTTATTTATAAGCAGAATGTAATGGACGATGATCGTTCATTTAGATGGCATCATGTTTCTCAAGGTGACACTATTGAGATCTTTAATGGTAGTATCACTGGTGGAGCTTAATTCTTTTTTTTTGGTTTTTCAATCGGTGTTCGGTGCTCACATTAGAACTCGACTATATCCGGTTCCGCGCTGTGTAAGACCCCATATAGAGAGAAACGATTTTTCGGCTCGAACCCGAGACCTTTAATTAAGGAAAGAACAACCACATTCGATGTACCACATCCTTTGGTGGTTTTTTTTTTTTTTTTAATTTCTTGTATTCTCTCTCTTAATTCAATATTCTTAGATTAGTTAGTGTTTTATGCGTTAACATTTGAGAAGAGGAGACTTGTCAATCTTTAGAACAATATAAATATTTATTTAATGTTAGCTCTACTGCATGACTTAGTGTCCTTTGTGTAGTTTTGTATTTTTCGACTGATGTTATTACTTGTTGTTGCTTTTGTTTCGACTTTCTGATTATAGTACTTATTGTTAGTTTTGTACTTCTATCTTCATTTTCTGATTGATGTATTTGTTGTTACTCTTCTTTTTTCTTTTTTTTTACTGAGCTGAGGGTCAACCGAAAAAAGCCTCTCTACCTTCTTGAAGGTAGGATAGGTTTGTTAATATTAACAAACACTTCAAGATACTTAAATACTCGTTCCTACCAATAGAACGTATCGAATCTATTTTTTTTTTCTCTTTTATACCACTCTATACTATTCACAAATTGAGCTCTTACGGAAATTCGAGTTTATTGCTAAAAATTAAATTTTAATGGTTTTTATATAAGAAGGTTCACTAGTTGTATCCTTGGATCAAACTCATTTATTGAGGAGGAACTTATGCAGAATACAACGTTTTTACTTTTTAATCAAATTACTAAGTTCATAAACTCCTAAAATTACTCTCCTAAACAAGGGATAATGGTACAACCAAATTGTTAATTAGTGGTTAGTTGCACATTATCAATATATATACATTGAACTGGAAAAAAAAAATATATTATTAACAAATATACTATAACCCTAATCAACCTCTAGATTAGAAATAGAGACGAATATGTTTTTTTTTTAATTTGTGAAGTGGGGAATTTAATTTGGGGAGTTACTTCAAATTGAGCCGATTATTTCTGATGTGGGATTAAAAAACACATGATATTTTATTATGGAGCAAAACTTACACGTTCGAAGCATATAGTCCAGGTAGCTATACGTACATGACTTAGTTGAGGTAACTAAATAAATATATATGCCAAGTTTAGGGATACAAGTTCTCCGATTTATTTCTTCTTGTCTATAACCTATTTGATAATGCAAATATTTATGCTCGAACCCGTTACTTAGCTCACAGGAAACAACTTTACCGTTGATCCAAAATTCGCTTCTAATAAAGACTGGTAGAAGAGTTAAAAGCTAGTCTACAATAAGAGTGTAACAGACCCATATTTTATATATCAAAAAGGTTAAAACTAGGAAAATTAAGCTGAGCTAACTAATAGACTCATTGTTACAAAATAGAGTTCCTAAACACAATTAAAACCACTGTTCAACATAAAGCTGCCACCTGAAAACTGATTTGAGCATCTTCTTCAAAACATCTTCTTCTTTGCTTTGCTCCACACCAATTCTAAATGGACCTAGCACGTTGTATGTATATCAGGGAATGTGCTGCACTACTCCAAGCATGTTCACAATTTTTACACCAAAAACACAGGCTCCTGTTGCATGCTCCACGTACATTGTTCGTAGTTTAGCCAATTAAAAATATATGTAATCTATAGTGTTGCTCGGATTCTCCAAAAATATATCGCTGCACCCCTATCGGATCCTACAAGGAACACACTATTTTTGGAGGATCGGACACTGGTGTGCTGATATTTTTGCAGGATCTGAGCAACACAGGTCTACAGACTTCCTCCTAATAAAGAAAGTCAAAAGTAATAAATTGAAAATCTTACCAGTTGAACCAAGACAATGTGGAATTCTGCATCTTACTCGCACTTGATTGAACGGTATATATGGCGGACAAAAAACAAAGCCGCTCGGAAACCAACAGTTCCGAGCATGAGAAAGAAGGCGTAGCATATGCAAGCCATGTAACCAAAGAAGAATGAGGTTTGCATGAAGCCTGACATGTCTGATCGGGCATAATAGTAATACAGGCAGTATCCGTAAATGAACAGACCAGTTGATCCACCACAAAGGAAAGACCTACAAGATCAATACATAAGTGAGAGCCCCGACAAAGCACACGTATTTCCAAAAAAAATTGTGTCTAAATGTATACGTTAAAAATAAAGAATAAGTTTCTTTGATAAAATTGAAATCGAAATTTCAAGTACCCCCAACTAATATAAGAGATCTAAATCAGCACTCACCAAAGAATCAAATACAGACAAAGGCCGAACCAAATAGGGAAAAATCAAGCCGGCTCCCCAATCCCCCAAAATAAAAGGACATAAAAGGAGATGGATGAAGTTACAATGACGCTAACCTATTTAAATACTCACTAATAAATACTTGGAATGATCATGCAGCATATTACTAATGTCGTATTAACATGACATGCACAGGGAACATTTCGGAGTTCCATGACATGATGCATTCACCAAAGGAAGTACAGAAATGGCTAGTAATCGTTTATTTTTGCGTCCTTCAACTGTTTGAAAAGGATTTGGTCAATTAAGTACTATTAACATAACTTACCTCCACCACCATTCATGGTCTTCTGCAGCAAGTTGGAAGTACGTCAAAGCCACCGTAATAAATGCAGTGACAATGATCAGAATGATGAATACTATGAATAAGATACTGTAAATGGTGTAAATCCTATGACCCCACACGCTGGCAAATATGTAGTAGAGCTCAATGTAGATGGCGCTGAAAGGCAAGAACCCAGCCATTGCCATCTGAGGAAGAGCTCCACGATACCAGGGTAATTGTGGTATCTCTCTTGGATATTTCGTTGTTCGGCATGGAGCTTGAAATTCTGCCTTGCTATTCTTTCCTGCGATTCCTCCCAAGACAAGCAATGGTGATGTCACAAGGGCCCATATGAGGAAAATGACAACGATGGTACCGAATGGAAGTGCTGCAGTTGCATGATAAGCAATTGCAACAGTATTAAGGAAGCAGAATGTGAGAAACAGCGGTCCACAGAACAGACCTCCTGTCAACAACAAATTCCTTACCTGTAAAAAGAAATTGAATTTGAGATTAGTACATATTTTCCTCTTTCTACACGATACCAGCCGAACAATCTCAAGTAATTATTAACTCTGCAAAAGGGGCAAACACTACATTAATTGTTGGGAACCACTGTATTTGGTTTCAAGGATAATAAGTTGTAAACAATAAAGAGGAAAGGAGAGAAACTACGGAAGGAGAGAGAGAAGAACGGCGAGGAAAAGCCAGTAAAAGGGACAAGGTAAACTTAAAAGAGAGAGTTGTCTCAAAAGATTGTCAATCCCACAAAATTCATGGAAACTTATGACAGAACATAATACAATCGGAGCAACATCCCATATAGGTGATACCAACCAATTGGATTAAGGTTTGGCCATGTTGGTATGCTTGAATAAGTGTGTTTATTAACTTTTTTAACAGATTTGCATGTCAGTAGTAAATGTGAATAATGTTAGTAACACAATAAGTTTGGATTAAGGCATCGCAATTGCTGTTGTAAGGGAAGCCCAAAAAAGATGATGTTAAGTGAAAGGAAGAAAAGCTCCTAAGACCTAATTAATTTTGATAAGGTGAGAAGCTCCTCTTGTGCTCTCGAACTTGCCCCTAATTCTCTTGTGGCAAAACCTTAGTAACTCCTAAAAGTGTAGCAGCTTACCCCTTTTGTCAATCCCCACTACATTTCTACATCAATTTTAAATTCTAAAGAAATCTCCTACTAAACACCTCTCCCCCAACTCCAAATTTTCTCTTTTTTCAATCTTCTCAATTTCTTTCATCCTTCTCTTATTTTCATTTCCTCAATTTCTTGCTCACTCAGCATTTTTCTTTTTCCTATTGCTCCTTTCTTCCAGTCCTTCCCTTCATATCTTGTCATCCCCTCTCCCACCCACCAGCCAAGACACATATTCTCCTACTCCTGTCAGCCCACCTTCCATAATCCACCTTAAAAGTGAAACTAATGTAGTCTTCCATCAAACATACCGAATAGAAGTGAAATATGCTATGGTGTGTTGCCAAAAAGATTATTGTTATAGGGGGCAAACAAGAGTTACTTAAGCAATTGTTCAAAGACAAAACCATATCAATATGCTTCAGTGTTGGATTTGACATTATGTGACATGAAATACAGATATGCATGACATTTTTACAAGTAAAACTTATAATCCTTTTTCAATGTAGCGACCAAGGGAGAGGCATATCCGGGAACACAAGCATGTTTGGTCTCTAATTGTCGGATGCATATCCAAGGCCCTCTATGTTGTGATACAGCTCCACCATTCCCCCTCCCACAAAACAAGACTTTGTACTGCAGAATATGCTCTTTTAAACTAAATTCGCGGAGAAAGTTTACACTTTACTCTTTAAAATCCTATCACGACTAATCCCTGTCAAAACCAAGAGACCTTCACTAACTAGAAGAGAATGATGAAATAAGGAAACTAAGTGGACACAATAAGAGATGCACTAGTAGGAAATTTTGGCTACTTTGCAACAATAAAAATAATGCTCCATACTTCCTTACCCAATTTTTTCCTTCAAGTTGGCAATAGAATGATGCTGCAGTATAGCCTGCAATTCCTGATGTAAGAGCATAAATAACAACCAAAGCTGTGAAAAGAGCTCCTCGGTTGTAGGGGTAAAACACACCAACAAGCGCAAGTATGAATATGAAAATTGTCCTGGGAAAAAGAGGCAGTGAGAAAAGAAATTTATCACGAGCTAAATAAATCAAGAACCAAATAAACCCATTTTATTGGCATGCATACTTACAGGGTAAACAACTGTGTGCCAGAACCCAGGGCTGCTGCAAAAAGTGAGTTCCGCTTTGGGTACCTAAACACATCGCCGTGAATGTACTTCCACCCAGTTTCTTCTTGGTCATCAGCTGTTTCCTCGTCATGGGCGTATCTTTAACCAAAAGAGGACATATCATACGATGAGTACAAGCTCCTCGATAAATAAGTATCCTACCCCACAAAAATTTAGTTACTTACTTGACAAAGTCATTTTTAAGGACTCGCATCAGAATTGTGGCAAGGAAACCAGTTAAGAGCAGAACTGTGACACAAGAATTAATGATAGAGAACCAGTGGATCTCCAAATGATGTGGCAAAGCTGAAGTCTGTGAGTACTTTTCCATCCTTTTCTCAAAAGGAATATCCGTTTCCTTCCATTTGACAGAGTACATGAAGTCTACATCAACTTCTTTATCTTCAGTTATGTCGACTAGGGCATTGGGGTCAGTTCGTGCATTAACTTCAATCACGCGATCGTTGTTGAAATGGATGTCAAAATGGAGATGTTTAAAAAGGTAGTATTTGTACTCGCTGGGGTCAGATTTTCCCTCCTTATCTACCTTACCAATGAAACCCCAAATGGGCAGGTCATCATAGAACATCTGGAAATAGTAATCCTTCGCAACAGCGTCACGGAATCTTGCAACTTCTTCTTTTGACAATGACTTCTTGCAAACTACTTCAGTTTCTCGATCACTTAGAAAGTCAAGCTTGTACGGAGCAGTGACTAAACGATCTCCATTCAACACCTCACCAAGAGCTTCTGTTTTATCTTTCACATGACCTAATGAACGAACATGAATAGGCATATCTTCCGATCGTCACAAAAATATATTATATTCAATAAGAAAAGATAAAAAGGACCAAAGACATTAGAGCAAGAGAGGGCAGAGAAATGAACCTGACCTGGAGAACAAAATGGAAGATCAAAGTAGCGATATGTTTCACTGCAATTGACAGTACAAACATGAGATCTCGGTGGAGAACCGAAAATGTGGCATGTGCTAGCTTAGTACAATCAGAAATATTTTTTCTGTCTTTGTTCAGCAGAAGGAAACAGAGTGGCTAATGAGAACATCAAAACAGATAGAGACAAGACAAAACCAAAGTCCATCTCACATACAAAAATTGATAAGCTTAAGAGAGTGGGTTTTAATTAGGTTAACTAACAAGCAAATTAAATTAGAAGCAATTTGCGAACAAAGATGCAGAAAACAAATTCTTCATGGGAGAAATCAGAGAGAAGTCGCTGGACGACCATTCTAGGTCACTGGTGAAACTGATACAAAAAGCTAAAATTGACTAAAAGAAGCCTAAGTTTGGTGAAGGAAGTGCGTAAACAAGAACATCTGAGGGAGGTACTGAGCAAAAATAGAATGTTTCTGTCTCCATATCCGGAAACGTGGAGTGGGAAGTAGTTCCTGCTCCAACGCTGGTTTACCCATAGCATTTCTACTAGGTAGTTGTGCAGGTTTTTAAAGGAGTAAGTACACTCCATATTGTTCTTGTTCCAACATTGATCATGCTTTTGACACCATCTTGGCGTATTATTCATAAGATAATTTTAAATACCAAAAGAAAGTGTTTGAATGTGTGAGTTTGTACACAAGCACGCATTGAGAAGAACCTTTGGGAGTACAGGTATGCCCATTTTAGAAATATGCTTCAAGCAAATGTTGGGGAATTGATCGATACTAACATGCTCATCAAAGGAAATTGTAGTATTATCTTTACATTTCCTATGTGCATTAAAATAGAAGTATGCTAGTTGCCAAGATAATCATCAAACCCAGGCGAGACTCACAAGAACAAAATTTTCAAAAACAAGTGGACATACAATTTGTCAAATTGGTAGCATAGTGAAACATATCGTTCAATATCTAAAGCGGAGTGCCTATAACCACTTTTTGCATAGAGCTGTATGCATGACCTCAGGTTAAAAATGGACGAAATTACTCCTTTTCATGACTTTATGTCAGGAGCTAAATTTCCCCAGAATAACTTTCTGGACAGGAGACCAAGTGAGGGTCAAACTAGCTCTGTGGGAGGCAGGTCTAGATTTTCTCACTCTTATGAAGCTTCCTTTCCTTGTTCTACGATTGTTTGGCTTTATTAAAAATCCATAATTTCAGCCGATCATATCAAGAATATTTCCTACAGAAATGCAAGTGTATTTAATGTGCCAAGACACAATCTTTGTTAACAAGAAAAGTCAAAAACAAGAAACCAATCTTTTTTTTAACACTGCCGTACACACGGATGACTCTTCTCATATCCAAACATGAAAAGCATACAAGACAAGACCTTTGTTCCACCCCTTTTGGGTAGTGCTCGTATAACATGGACTATATCAAATTAGATCAAGCATGTAGAACCAAGACCCACAAACAATGTCTTTCTCCATAATTGTACACGTACAGCAAAATTCTCAGATAAAAAGATTCAAAATTCTCAAATACCAAGTAGACTGATCAACATACATTGAAATTATTGTCCAACTTCAACAATCCCATATAAGTTCCCCCCCCCCCCCCCAAATCATTCCAAAATTAATTTTCTTTTCAGAAATTCAGCACGCACGAAATGTATACTACACCCAAAAGAAAGAAAAGCTCACCATTATCAGAAACCAAGGTGAACATCAAATGTCTATTGAAACAATTCAACGTTACTGCCAAAATTCAGCAAATCCTAACAAGATTTCCCCTTTTCATTACAACACTGCCTAAAACAAGATCTTAATTTTTAGCCTGATATTCAACATGTACAAGATATAAACTACTGCCCGACAAAGCTCACAATTACCAGAAACTTAGGTGACCACTAATATACAGTGAGCGAACTCAGCGATGCAGCTACACTTCAGCAAATCCCAGCAACATTTTCCCCCAAAAATTCATTCCAAGACTACATTTTTTAGAAATTCAACACATACAAAATGTAAACTACAACCAAAAAGAAAAAGAAAAGCTCACAATTCTCAGAAACCAAAGAGACCAACAGATATACATTGAAACAGATCAACATTACTGCCAAAATTCAGCAAATCCCTGTCAGATTTTGCCAAAAATTCATCCCAATACTACCCAAAAAAAGATTCTTTTAACTTTTACCCAGATATCCAACGCGTATAAAATGTAAACTACAACCAAAGAAAGCTCAAAAATCTCAAAAACTAAGGTGATCAGTTGAGCAAACTCAGCAATACAGCCAAAATTCAACAAATCCAGCAACATTTCCCCCAAAACAAAATCTTGATTTCTACCCAGATATTCAACACATAAAAGATATTAACAACAACCCAAAAAAGCTCACAAATCTCAAAAATTAAGGTGACCCACTAATATACATTAAACAAACTCATCAATAGAGCCAAAATTCAGCAAATCTCAGCAACATTTTTCACCAAAACAAAATCTAGAATTATACCCAGAAATCAAAAACTCATAAAAATCAAATATTTAAGGGGAAAAAAATGAGAATGGATAAAAGGGTTATTACCTAGGGTTATGAAAAGGGCCAACTTTGTTTGCATATAAGGGGACTTCTTCTCCATTTTTGTATTTGTGATCTGATGAATCTGATCTCACTCTCGTAGCTCCAAAGAACAAGAACACCAAAACGACGACGTAATAGCCACACCCCATTCTGCTCTTCCTCACCATTTTTTTTTTGGGTTTCTTACTCACATAAAGAAAGAGTAAAAGAGAAAGAGAGATTGTTGACCACGCGCTACTGAAGCGAGTTTGTAACAAACGTAATGTTTACCTATTAAGGAATGACAAGTGGATAATGACGTGTCAACATCCTTTTTCTTTTTCCTTTTTCTTTCTCTCAAAAGTTTATTTATTTGATCATTTTAGCCGTTGTCAATCTAAAAATAATTGAGAAGATGACGCAGCTCTAAAAATAAATAGTCGCATATAGTATATTTTTGTGTATTATATATAAGAAATATATAAATTTTATACATTTTTACAACTAAAGTTCTAAATCTTTGCTCAAATAATTTATATATTTCGAACATTTTACAATTTGCTTGCCGAATAAAATTTATTTTTCCTTTAAAATATATAACACTCATTCTACTTTTGTAATTAATGAAAGCTATTATTATTCAAGTGATTGATTGAGAATGTGAATCACGACATATAAAAAATTAAACAAAAGCACCCCATATTAAGCGAGAACAAGAAAATGACATAAATTAGCAGAAAAAGAAAAATCCAGAATTAGTAGGAATAGGAATTGATAATAATGGCTAACAAAACCATTAGGTATGAGTAGTTTATTCAAAATGAACTTGTTTTTAGGAGCAACTTATACATATCATTAAATTTAGATTTTACTACTCTTTTTATGGTAAAATAAAACAAAAAGTTAGAAACATTGAATATGAGTGTATTGAATCCACTCCCGATACTCTAACTTCGACCCTGACTAGTACTAAAGAATATTTGACATCAAATGATATTTTTTCATTTAACATAATTCGAATATGTATTTATGAACTATAAAATCGAAATATATTAGATGAATATAAATGTTTGAGTTGTAAACGCAAAATGGCAACAACAACAAAAATTTATTAAACTAGCTAATGTAAGATAATACAAGCCTCCTCTCAATGAAATCAAATCCCACAGTTTGCCAGTACCATATTGTGCTGCTCCTACATAGTCTTCCTTTATACTAGCTCGTACCACATTGCGTTGCTGCATATATATCTACAAAGAAATTAAATTCTAAAAGTTACACAGTTCGAAACTCGATAAATAATTAGCCTCATTAACTTTCTCAACTGAAATATTATGTTTATCTATGACAAGATTTAAACTCGGGAAGTGTCATGTGATAGGAATAGAAACAGTGATTGGTAACTTGTAATCAACATTTCCTGTGATGGCCATGACGGTGGGCAGACCGACGAGGGCGGGTTGAGTAGGACTTGTAGACTTCTAAGCTGACAAGCTTCTGAAAAAGGGTTACACATGTCACCTTAGGCGAATCCCACGTATGAACGGGATAGACAAGTGAAAAAACTTTATAAGGCACAATACAAGTTCACATGATACGCGTTTTGGACTCGATAATGAAATAGCCCAAGGGAAAAATTTGTGAGGCTTGTTGAGTCAAAGTAGACAATACGTTCGATGGGCTAATTGGGTCGTGAAAAATATGATATCAGAGCTGAATCTCACTCAGTACGTTGGTGCAGCAAACCTCACTGAGGACAATGTGTCCCAACTGGGGGGTGAATGTGATGCCCATGATGGAGGGGCGTCGACGAGAATCGGTCGAGTAGAACTAGCAAGCTTCTAGGCTAACAAGCTTCTCGAATCCCACATCATAATTGGAGAGAAAACTGAAGAGCTTTATAAGGCACAACACAAATCACATGATATGAACGCTTTTGGGCTAGTGTATCCCAAAGGACAAATTCGTGAATCTATTGGGCCAACGCAGACATGGGCTTGGGTCGTAACATTTCCTGTCCTCTCTGATATATATATATATATATATATATATATATATATATATATATATATATATATATATA